>UFQX01000658.1:179939-292430 GCA_900497675.1 Arapaima gigas
GGGGGGGGGGGGGGGGGTTTACATGTTCAGTTTTTATTTTATTTATCTAGTGATGTAATGGTTGGACTTCCGAGTTAAAAACTAACCATATCTTCTCTAACACAGACGTGTAATTATCTGCCATGGTGTTTGATTTGGTGTGGCTGTTTTTGGCAGTGAGTCAGTCAATGTACCCATGATCCCCTTGGGCTTGAAGGAGACGAAAGAGGTGGATCTCTCAGTTGCGCTGAAGGTACGTAGGACGTTTCTCAGATGGTGGTTAAGGTGCCAGGCCAAGTCAACAGGTAGACAGACTGAAGCCCCACAGGAAGGGAGCTGCTGTTGTACCCTGGAGAGCAGCAATAACTTGGAGGTTGACAAACACCTATATCTGGAATATTGACTGTTTTCAGTAAAATAGGCAACTGCACATTTTCTTTGTTACAAACGCTGGCTGGGCATTAACTGGTCATAGTACTGCTGTGAACTCATTTTGATAGAAGTGTCCTGGACATGATTTCAGGGCGTCAACAAATTCTGTAGATGTAAGTGCCTTTTCTTAGCAAGTAAATTCAGTAAGTGAACCCTCTTGCCCCACAGGACTTCATCTGCGAGCACTACGGCGAGGACGGCTCACGGTATGAGAATGAGATCAGGGAGCTTGCGGACCTTCGGCAGGTGAGGCTGTGGTCAAGGAGGTCGGTGTAGGGTTAACCCTCACCGGTCCGGTTGGTTGACACGTCGCTGTGTGTTGTGTAGCTGTGCTGGGCACTAAGCTGGCAGCTTGAGGTTGTTTTTAACTAATTAGGGTGAGCTTAGAAACCGTCACGAGGAAGCAGGTTGTGATTGACCAGCTACCAGAATTCTGGGTGATATAATAGGGTGGATATCCTATCAGGCTATGCGCACCCCCAGCCGAAGTGAGGCGGGCGTCGAGCTGCTCATGGAGTACTACAACCAGCTCTTCTACCTGGAGCAGCGCTTCTTTCCAGTCAGCAAGACGCTCGGTGTATACTTCCACTGGTAGGGTCACGACCACTTTTAATAAATTACAACTATTCATCAGTTAGCAGACACTTTTTACATCTTGACTGAACCAGTTCCTCTAACAGTACATCACTTTCCTCCAAAGGATTTAAACCTGCAACCTTTCACTTACAATTCTAGCTAATTTGTGCAGCACTTGTGGCTACAGTGCGTATGTAATGCTGGGGTGGATCCTGCACGGCTCTGCCCTTCTACTGTCTCCCACCCCCAGGTATGATTCTCTGACTGGGGTGCCCTCCTGCCAGCGGGCACTGGCCTTTGAGAAGGGCAGTGTTCTGTTCAACATGGGGGCTCTCTACACCCAGATCGGCGCTCGCCAAGACCGGTCTACGACCGAGGGCATCGCGAGCGCCATCGACGCCTTCCAACGTGCCGCCGGTACCGTCCTCCCCCAGTCCTTCACACATCATTGTACAAGTGTGTTATTACAAATGTGAATATAGGGTTATCCTTGTATGACCTAACCCCCCCCCGCAGGCATGGCCCACTGCATCAAATACTGTATACATTGTAATCATTATAACATGACAATCTTGTAATTTATTTAATACATTTTAATAAATATTTATTTTGAACTGGGCAATTTCAAATTTATAGAAATACTGAAATTGATTTTTTAAAAATGGTTTTTCAGTTCTGCATTTGCAAAGTAATATTTTTATGTATTAAAGATTGTATGGTGAAAATTGAAATGATGAAAACAATTAGGGTTTTATTTTTTGTGTGTGTGTGTGTGTGTGTGTGTGTGTGTGTGTGTGTGTGTGTGTGTGTGTCTGTCACTGTCAGGAGCATTCAGCTACCTGAAGGAGAACTTCTCTAACGCACCCAGCCTGGACATGAGCGCCGCGTCGCTGGCCATGCTGGTGAGGCTCATGCTGGCCCAGGTGCAGGAGTGTGTCTTTGAGCGCATGCTGCTCCTGCTCCGGGACGACAACTTCACCGCCCACCTACAGGTAGCACAGGAGGCTGCGCAGGTCAGTGACACCTCCAACTCTTAAATGGAAATATAGTGGATGCTCCTCGTGTTAAGTGTGTTGGTAGAACAGTTTAATGAGTTTTAAAAGATGCAAGTGGTCCGGTCCCAATGGAATAGCAGTGCTTGGTCACTTTAATTCAACTCACTGCCACAGTGTTTACAGCAGCTGTCTGGTGACCCTAAGGACTGGTGAAGAATAACCAGTTGAAAAATTTTGCATGTTTGTGTATTGAACGTGTGTGTGTGTGTGTATTTATTTATTTGGTCATTCTAAAGTAGTTTGAATAGCAGAGCAGCACAAAATAAATATTAAAACAAATACCTGCCAGACTTCCTGGACATTACATTTGAAATTTTTACAGGTAAGTAATGAGGTATTAACACCTGTATTAACATTGACTGAGTTGTGAAGGAAACGCGTTACAAGTTCAGTTGAGAAGCTGTCGTCTACTATACACACATATACATTTGTACACCCGTATTTGGTGTGTAACAGTTTTATTCTATGTACAACGTGTGTCATCTGTATGCGTGTTTGCTGTGAATATTTGCCACAGATGTAGTATGAAAATAACCAGGTTTATGCGTGACAGCGGACCCCTCTGACTGTGGCTCAGTGTTGACCTTGCCCATGTGTGACGTGACCTTGCCGACCATGTCGACTGTGCTCTTGGCGCCCAGGTGTCAGATATGTACTGGCTCGTCCTGCAGACCATGGGGCAGCCACTGGTGAAGGACTACGTGCCGTTCTCCTGGGTCACCATGGCTCAGGTCAAGTTGGAGCACTTCCGTGCTCTCTCTCACTACTATGCCGCCGTGGCCCTGTGTGACCACACTCGTAAGTGTTCTCAACACTTGGGTGTGGGTTCACGTCCCACGTGGAATTCACTACTGAGCACTAACTAGAAACGGAACACACCTTGCAACTTTGGCTGTATGTGTGTGCACCCCTTAGAGAGGGTGCAGTGGGAAAGCAGCATCGGGGAGAGGACCCTGCAAAACTTCCACACAAGCACCCCCAAGGGACCGCCCCTCAGCGTTCTTCTACAGGACCCTGAGGAGAGGTGCAAGCTGGGTGAGTGTCAAGTGTCCTGCTCAAGGTTCAAACTCAGGTCCAAGTTCAAGGTAGCATTTGCTCTAATCACTACGCCCTCTGCTGGCCCTGATTTCCAATTCTCAGTAGAGATCAGTTTGATTTCATACGTCTGTGCGCACCTGTATTTACCGGTGTGTGTCCAGGTAAAGCCCACCTGCGACGTGCCATCATGCGCCATGAGGAGGCCATGCGTGTCCACAGCCTCAGCAAAATCCTGCGAAAGATGGACATCCTGCAAGGGGTCCTGTCCTTCATGCACAAGCGCTCCCTCGACCAGTACTCACAGATCGACCACGAGGATGACTTCTACGAGACGGTTGAGGCCCCTGATATCCAGTGTGAGTCACCTGGCGTGTGTATGTGTGTGTGTGTGTGTGTGTGTGTGTGTGTGTGTGTGCTGGAGCTGGCAACTCACACCCCCCTTCCTGTTGCTCCCAATGTCACAGCCAAGTCTCAACATAAACCAGAACTGAAGATCCCCGACTTTTCCAAAGTGCAGGTGACAGACATTTTCCACCAGCTGGTAAGTCCCCACCACCCCACCCACTGGGACTCGCACTCCATCGTGGGGCTGAGGCAGCAGGGGGTACAGTGGTTCGCCCTGCCTCCTGAGTTCCTATCCCACCACCTGCTGCAGTAGCCCTGATTGAAGTACCTGTACCCTGAACTGTAATAGTAAAAACCACCCTGCTGCATAAATGGGGAAATCAGTGTTAATCACTTTAGAGAAAAGTGTCAGATAAGCAAAGATACTTAACGTTCTGGGCTACATTAGGAAAACTCCTGCATGGGGTATTCATTCGGGAAAAAACACCCCCTGTGTGTCTGTGCCCCAGGGGCCGCTGTCCGTGTTCTCGGCCCGGAACCGCTGGACTGTACCGCGGGGTATCAAGCTGCTGCGGGTTGACGGAGGCCTGGGACTCACGCTGAGGGGAGACTCGCCGGTGCTCGTTGCCGGGGTCGTGCCAGGGGGGTGCGCCGCGGTGAGAACCCCCCACCCAGATACCCCTCTGCAGGGTCCCTCTTTCATAATCCATATTCAGACACACAGTAATACAGCATACACGTAAAACTGGGTAACGCCATGTAGAGTGGAGGTGCTGCACTCTTGAACTCCCTAAATAAACCAGTACCCTGTTAGAAACCGAGCCCCAAAACTGACATCAGTTTATGCCAAAACATCACCAAGTGCCATTAAAATACACAGTTACTTAAGTTAGTATAACGTCATAACAATGTAGTTTCCCTTCATTAGTTACTCTAATACTGTATGACAGGGCGGTATTAAAATTAACAGTCAGATGTTGTACCCCCGGTTTATCACTGGGTGTGACTATCAGAAAGTAATACTTATTAACATGTCAGTCGTTGCACCTGTTTACGTTTGAACCTCTATATCACTGTACTCGTATTACTGACACGTTCACACGCATCCCTGTGAGTAACTCTTTACAGTTTATTGCCTTTTCACAGACGACATTACTGTGCAGTTGCCCAGCCGCTGTGATCAGCGTGTCAAACAGCATCCAAAATATCACCTTCCCTGTACAGTGATGTGCAAACATTTAAGTTTTTATTTGGTTTGTTCTCCAAATCACACACGCACCTCTGCCCCCAGAACAAATCCAGGTAAACACTACGCTGTGGTCAGAATGCATTGTGTCTCCGTTACAGGAGGCGGGGCTTCAGGAAGGTGACTACATTGTGGCCGTGAACGGAGCTGACTGCAAGTGGGCCAAACACGCAGACGTAGTACACATGCTGAAAACACACAGCGATGCTGGCGTGGAGCTCAATGTCATCACCCTGCTGCCTCCTGACACCCGAGGACAGGTATTTAAAGACACACACAAAAACACACAGGATCCTCATCTTACAAACACAACTGGGACAGGAAGTCTGTTCTTATGTCATTTTGTCTAACTCTAAAATTCCCTTTAGCCCTCATGATCAGTAACAGCTTAACAACACAGATGTCTCTTGATTTGTTTACAGAGTAAACCCTGTAGAAGTTAGATAAAGCTAATACTCAAAAATACTATATTTCCTTCTTAACTTTGTGTTAATGTTAAAATTGCCAAAAGTAAAAGCGCATCAAGTCTCCTAGTCAATCCTGAATGATGGTCGATTCATCCCATTAGCATGTGCAGCATTCATTAGTTTCTCGCCACTTTCAGCCTGATCTTCATATTGGTCCCCATAGTAACAGCTGACCTCTAATTACTGACACCATTGGAATTACTGACACTCAGGCACAGTGGACGCAAGCTGTAAACAATGTGGAAGGCAACTGAATTAACGTTTCCACATATGCACTCAAAAGTAAACTGCAAAAAGGTTAAATGTTCAACAATTCTTTACTTGACTGCACAACTTGAAGTTGGTGTACACACCTCCCTATCAGCGACCGGTATTTCTATACATCCTGGGTTTGACAACGCATACACTCTCTCTCTCTCTCTCTCTCTCTCTCTCTCTCTCTCTCTCTCGTAAGGTGGAAAAGAGGGGGGCTCTGCATTCTGNGACCGGTATTTCTATACATCCTGGGTTTGACAACGCATACACTCTCTCTCTCTCTCTCTCTCTCTCTCTCTCTCTCTCTCTCTCTCGTAAGGTGGAAAAGAGGGGGGCTCTGCATTCTGCCAGCGGCATCAAGGAGAATGCCCTTCGCCAGGGAAGCCCCGCCTCCACCAAGGGGCACAGCCACGCATCACTCCTCACCTGGAACAGGAAGAAGGGAGGGTCCGAAACAACCAAGCGTTTCGGCAGGACGTGGGGTCTGGCGTTCGGGACCCTGCGAGATGGCAAGGCTGTATGCTAAGCGTTCACACGTCCCGCTCGTGCCGCAGGAAGCACTTTAACCGGCGGTATGACAGGGAGCAGCGGTACAGTTTGCGGGGTTGTTCTCTTGTCAGCAGCCTCAGCTGTTCCACTGATAAACACACATGCGTACAGGTCAGGTTGCTATGCTGTGTCCCCTTGAACCCCACTCCTGACCTACAAGAGGGTCAGAGTGTAGCAGGAGGCGCTTGTGTTCACTGCTGGATGCTGACAGATGTGCAAGGCAGTGTGTACATTCAGTACAGTAATAATGTTTAAAGTCTTCAGTGTGTCCACAGTAGACAGGTGTTGGATGCACAGAGGCGCACGTATGATGAGTGATGCTCAGCTTGTGTATTTGATGCCACCGTTGCCATAGCGCCCATATCCCAGTAGCTAACTGCCTGCTAAAGAGCTCCTTAGCTCCAAGGAACACAAGAACGATAATGTAAATTTTGCAACCAGAAAGCAAAGCGCAGAACACACAACCTCCTGCATTAAGGACCTGTGTTGGACAGGGTTTCTTTGTGGAAAAGGGTACATGAGTACTGACAGGTGTGTATTAGGTCAGCACCAGTGTTTGGCCCAGAAAGCCCTGTGCCCGTGTCCATAGCGGACGTGGCGCTGGACTCAGATTCAGTCGTCGTGATTTGAACCCCAACACCAGCAGTGCAGGTCAGTGACCTTGAGTGAAGTGACATTTTTGTCCAAGGCCTCCAAATTCATTTACCACAATGAAGGATGTGAATCAACCCTGTGTAGTTTCACCGTGAGGCAATGGCTATAACCACTGCACCCCCATCACAGACTGCACTGTCAGCCAAATCTGGCTCTTTGTGTATTGAGGCCTAATTTGTTTATAGTGGAAACTCTGTCACCATGGTTACTGTATTTAGGAGCACCTGTCCCGTGCTCCACTACAAACACTTTTCTGAGATGTGTGGCGATTGCAGTGTTTTACAAGTGTAAAAATGAATGAAAAAGTTTTCAGTTTGGGTTAAATCTTTGTTGCGTGTGTCACACTGCAGGCAACCATGGTTTAAAAAGGCACCATATCGCACACAAACACACACCCATATTTACTCCACACGCTGTTGACAAGTCAGCTGCAGCAGTCTGCTGAGATGACCAGACCTGTAGACGGCAAGAAAATGTCCACTGGAAAGCGAGTATCTGCTGGATCACATGCTGCTTCCCAACAACTGTAACCACAACCGTAACCACAGGAACCTTGACCAATCTGAGCCTTGCTTATACACAAAGCTGCCACATGGGGGGGCTCAAACTGAACTTATCAGGGAGGTGCAGGACAATTCGAGACACACCAATTCAAGAGCTACACCAAGCTAAACAGGTCTCTCCGGGGTGCAGTAAAACAGAGTAAATGCCAACTGTCATGCATCCAGAGTCACATGGTGGCACCCTGCTGGTGGTGGAGCTCAGTCAAGTTAGATATCTGCTGTGCTCTGCATTCACACTCAAGTGGGGTGACAGGAGGAGGTCTGTGGTAAAACAAAGTACAGTATTATTTTCCTTCATGGCTATAAAAACCCATGTATCCAATGTCCTTCGTATACAGCTCTAAACTGTGAGGAATGCGCTTGAATTTCCACATTTGGGACCCAAATTCATGGTTGTTTGCACAACAGAATGTATTTCAATGTAAACCATCCGACGTGGGAATTTGGAGTATTTTTGGTCAAACCAAAACAACCGCAGCACAAACAATGAGGCCGAGGTTGTCGTTCCCTGGACATACTGTGAGGAAGTTGGACTCTCTGGAAAAGACTGATGGTGGGAGAAGCCGGTGGACAAAGAGGACAAGCAGCAACTGGACTAAATTTTTCAACACCAAGGGTGTGAGTGGGAGGCAGAACTCCCCTCGCCTTCAGGCAGGACATGCAAAAGGACAGTTATGGCCATGAAGGCCAGGGTCCAGCCCCTTAACAGTGTTATTGGACTGTTTATATGGAGGGTCTGCCTCAAATCCCTATCCCACAATCCTCCAGGGCACCAGGTCCCTACAGGGCAATGTAGCACTTATGTTGCTCAAATGGATTCATTTATTCATTCATTCTGCTCACGAGATGCACTTAGGCTCCGTTCCACTGTTTTCCACCTGTAGCCCTGCTCAGGTGTTTGGCTGGAGACACACACACACACACACACACACACACACCACTGTGGGCTGGACACCCTGAGTGATCCAGACAAAGTTCATGTAGTAGACTGAAGGTGTTTAGTACTAGCAGTAACAACACGGTAATCCATCCATTGTTTTCACTGAGGACCATCTTCTCAAGTTCTCAAGTCACAGTCAGAAGACTAAGACAAGTTGCGTGCTGTTCATCCGCATTAGAGGCAGTGTGTCGAGTGCAGTGTTCCGATGCGCCGCATGCTTTCCTACAATATGGCTGTTATGCTGTTTTAAATTTATTTATTGATCAGTAATTGAGTAAAAGTTGCATCACGTAGAGACTGACTGCATTTCTTTCTTACCCATTATTAACACTCTCCAAATTACATCTTATGTACTGTTACAAAAAAAGTATCCGCCCTGCGTGCCACATACCATAAGTACAGCTCTAATCTACAGTTAGTTAGATCAAGGAAGATTTTTTCACTTTTGTTCAGTACTGACAATATCGCTGTTTACTGTTGCCTTGAATATTCCTAAGCATAATTTAGCATTTGCGTGTGACTCAGAGGTTAAACACATTTAGGCTTTGATGCCGTCTCTAAAGTAGTTTGTACAACTCGGATACAAGCAGCAAAGCTTTTTAATGGAAGTGCTAAAAGATGTTGAAAAAATAAGGGAAATGTGTACTGTCCATTATCAATAACCGCTTGTTTGACTATAGGAACGTCTGTATTTAAACACTGTATATTACCTTGGACAAAGGTGACAGCTAAATGCTAAATCATTGTATGTTGCTTCAGAGAGAAGCATCTGCTACATAAATAAATGTAAAACAGTCCTGTGAAACACTGACAGCAGTGGTTCCCCTCAAGGGTACGAGAACAGCTGCCTCCAGGTTGTTGAGGACACAGGGGGTCGTCGTACGGAGCGGAAGGAGAAACCCCTCTTTAAAAAGCCACAGTGCTGAATAATTCACACTAACAGGTGCTGTAGGAACACAGCGGGTCCACAAGCCCCTCACACCCGTCACCTGGCAGCTGCTGAACTGGGCATCTTTAACGCACACAACTGGGCATCAACCCAGCAGCTTTGCTGCAGCTTCTCACAGAATTGCATCAGGCAAATTAGCCGTGTCCATCAGAAGGATGGGAAAACGTGACCACTTTCCCCAAATGTTAAAAATTATCTGATACACATTATTTCCAGCAGCAAATACTGAACTGCTCAAAGTAAAATATCCACATGGACGTGGCCTCCTTGTGGTAGTAAGGCCAGTGGGGAAGAAAGAGAGCTTTGCGGGGGGGCCTCCCGTCCTTCCCACAGCAAACGGATCAACCGCATCCCCTCCTCTCGCCAGGTCAAGGGGGTGGCCTCCTTTCGGGGTCATTCGAGCAAGTTTAAACCCTCAGCCGGCTCTGCGCTCTGACCACCGCGCGCTTCCCACCCCCCTAAGCCACTTATCCCTGATGGCTTTTTTACCTCCCGCTCGTAAATCTACCAGTACGTTTACATCCGTGGCCCCGTGCGGTGCACTTGTGTTTACTCTTCGCACACGATCGTTTTTCAATCTGTAATCAATGCCGCGCGGCGGGCGGACAGTTATGGACCGGCCGGAACTGAGGAGGTTTACTGTCTGGGCAGACAGGCTGTGACGGATGGGGTCGGCCACAGCGGGAGGAGGGTAGTAATAATGTTTAAAACAGAGTGCCGACTGAGGAAAGCGACACACCGCATTTGCCTGTACTCGTTCCAAGTGGCCCATACGTCACAACACACACACACACACACACACACACACACACACACACACAGACTTCAGTTTTACAGCATATCAACATCCAGCTGAAATTACTCAGTCCAATGCTTGAGGTATATTCTAAACAGGGTATTCAAAGCATACTGACAGATCAAGCTTAAATTTACACGTTCGTATATTTATGAAACATCAAATGTAAAAAATACACGCAAAAAGGGGGGAGGGCTGGAATATGAGTCTTTTTTTGTCTTAGTTCAGCTCTTGACTGTGCTGCCTGTGCCCAGTTGCCTAGTAGCCTTCTGGAAATGGGTGTCTGCTAAATAAATAGTTAAAAAATTCATGCGCTGATATGGTGAGATGTTGGGCTGAAGGGGAAGCACTGAAGTACCTGACATTGGGGTACAGCATGACCCGCCCTGCTGTGATTTGAACTGGTCACCAGTATGAGCTGGCTCTCCTGCTCTCCTCTGCACCTGTGTACTTTAAGTCACTTACAGCCTTACATCCACTTACCCACTTGTGTAGCAGTTACTTTCACTGCATCAGTTCAGGGTAAGGTCTACGATCAAGGGTACTGCAGCAGGAATGGATTTAACCACTGCGCCACCTGCTGCCTCCAGACAGGTGTCACCTGCAGAACTAAAGGTGAACATTTTAAGCACATTTTATTCTTCACTTATACCACCCACCCTGAAGTCCATCCTATAGTATACCTCCCATCCATCCAGCTGCACCCCCCCCAACACCACCGCGAGCGCCTCCGTTCTGCCAGTCTCTTTGTTACAGGGGGGCTCTTCGATATATATTTTATGTTCCACTGTGGAGGCTTTTACCATAAATTATAAAGAAACACTAAGCTCTCCATTTGCCGGACAGATGTTATTTTTACTTTAAGGAGAGAATGGGGACTGTTGTATAATTCAGCAGTAATATGGTCCACAGCATGGGCCATGAGTAAATAAATAAACAAACAAATGCATACGACAAGGAACCCATGCGCGTGTGGACAAGGAACACACACACACACACACAAACACACGGGTCTCTGTGGACCATTTGGTATTCTGTTCAACTCAGGTTCAACAGTAGTGGGGTGAGAACCTCACAGCCTACCTGAGAATGCTGGAAAAATCATACACGCCTGACAACCAAAACACAGGATCAGGTGAGCTACACAGATAAACACAGCAGATAGTGTTGGACTCTTGCATCAGTCAAGAAGTCAGGACAGAATTATCTGAAACAGATTGATTTGAGACTCTTCTTGAATGGTGGGAGGGATTCAGCAGCTCTGAGGGAGGAATTTTATTCCACCACACTGGGGTCAAAACCAAAAACCCTCAGGCTTCAGATGTTTTACCTCTCATGAGGGGGACAACCAAGCGGTTAGTTGAGTCGATTTGCTCCCAACTTTGACCTAAGGTGGGCAGGAAACCACTGAAACTCATGTCTGCAATGGTGCCAACACCCATGGTCCACAAAGACAGTAGAGCCTAGCATTCCCTCTGTGACTTTCTACACCAAGGAAACAGAGAAATGATTCCTCTGCACATGCTGGGGTCCATAAATCTTTAACTGTAAAACCTCTAGGAAGCTGTTCTCAAGGGCTTTCACCTTATAATTTATTTGCCATGCAGGGGATATTATGGAGTTGGCCACGGTGGCTTTCCTTCATCCCGTCTTCTTCAGCCAGAGCCTGGCTTTCTAAAATGTCAATAAAACAGCCATAAAAAATCAATAAAACATGTGCCACAAAGAATCTTGCTGTGGCCGACGACGTCACAAAAACAGTACAACCTCTGTAGTTCCACAGAACCTCCCTTCTGCCGGTCAGCTTCACTAACATCTGACGGCTGTGCAGAGTGGTCCACGGTGCCTGTGCAAACACATGACCTGCTTGTGCCACGTTTCTGAGAGCATAAATACAGCAGCTCAGCATCATCCACCTCCAACACACCCAGGTCGCCATTCCTCAGTCCTCCAGCTCTTTATGAGATGATCCACATCAAACATGACTCTAGGAATACCCCATGGTGCAGTTACCTGGCCTACTCTTTTATTCATGGCAGACAGGGTAAAGCACTTTTTCACACCGATCCAGGAGCCACCAGCGGCTGAGGGTTGACGCCGCATTCAGCCTGGAGACGAGATGCAAGACCTCAGATGTGTGACACTTTGCAGCACTTCCAATGTGCTTAGCTTGCACTCACGTAGGCTGCCGTTCCAGATGTGGCAGTGAGAGCGATTTGGAGACGCCGGTGCTGCTAACGTACCGCGCCGGGACCTGAGCGAAGCACAGCACTGGAGCTGAAATGAGGAAATTAAACCGAGGGGCACTACACCAAAGGGGGACTCGGTCTAACAAAAGCACACACGGGGTTACTTCATACACTGTGGTTTGAATAAGTCTCCAGCACAGGGGAAAAAACAAGGAAAAAAAGAGAAGAAGAAGGTGAGCTTACCATCAAGGATATGGTTGGCCACATGAATCAGCATAGGTGAGATCTAGAAAAATTAAAAATTTTATAAAGTTGAACCAAAACCAAGATAAAACCAAGTGCACAGGGAAAATTACGAGTCAGATTTATGCAGGCAGATGTAAAATTGCCTGCAAAAACAAATCATAAATGACAAATCCCAGCATTTGTCTGGTCTTGTTCACACAGTTTTTAAACAATGACAGGTTACAGGAAGCAAGAGTAAAAAACAGAGTTGAGGAGGCCTTGTGAGCAAGATTAAAAGCTGTGAAATAGATTAAAAACTGAAATAAAAAGTGTGTTTAACATGAAGTAGACCCTAAATGAATCATAGGTGAGAGCAGACCAAACCCAAGCAGCAGAGCGTGGAGGCAGAAGCAAAGTTTGAACAAAGCAGAAAATGGTGCATGCAGCATACGGGAAAGCACAAAACAGGTGAGCATGCGTGTAAATACACAGCAGTGTGGGAGTGGGACTAAACAGTATGAACCATTGCTGGGTGGGAGCTTCTAGAGTCCATCCTGGAAGTACAGGATGCTAAGCTAGTCAGAACACTGTCCAGCCGGGACAGCAGGCCACTGTGGTACAAATCGCACATGGCCATTCAAACACTACAGACACCTCAGAATCACCAGTTTATCTGAAACATGTCTTTGGACTCTGGGAAGAAACCAGGCAGATACAATGGGGGGGGTGGCATGCAAATCTCACACAGACTGAGCCAGGTCTGAATCTTTATCCCAAACCACTGATGCAAAACAATGTTCCTGTAAAACAAAAAGCATAATTGTGAGCACAGTAAAAATGAGTGTGAAAGATGAAAGTAGAGCTTCTTTAGGCCTCCCGTGTCACCCCACCCCAGCGGGGTTATTACTGTTTACAACATTACTTATTCATCCCGGCAGGCGGATGCGTTAACCGCGTTAGTGAGAGCCCGTCTCGACGGCCATGCCCTCAACTCCCTCCGGTTCTGTCCTACTGAGCTCTGCCCACCTCCCGTGTGCGACCCGTCTTCTCCCTAACACACAGCTGGAGATCCTTCCAAATGACAGTTCTCTCGAAGGATCCATCTGTGAACGAGGCCACAAATTCACCAGACAGGAAGGCTGTAGATTCAGTGCTAATGTACTGTGATTGGGAGGGGAAAATGGCACATTTTTATTTTGTCCATGCAGGCACAACATATTTTAGAGAATCCAATTTAGTTTTACGGGCCTATTTACATTTTAATTGTGTTGTCAGAAATACAGAAATTAACTGAAAACAGCACACTGTATTTCTATTTTGTTCCTTCCACTACGTACATATTCCTCCTATACTGGTCACGCTTATTGCTCTGTGCAAGAACAGTTAGTTCAGATTCAGTTCTGATGCTGTGTCAGAATGAAAGCCATTTTCATTTCTGTAACTTCAAATAATACCACATCAATACTAACAAAACTATTAAAACTGTGTAATGCAGACTTATCTCACTGTGTTTTCAGCAGAAATGTACTGACTGGAGGAAAAAATCATAACCCTCAGTTTTCAATTTTAAAATAACTGTTTAATTTAGGTTGATTTTTTTTTTTTAAAAATTTGCTTTGCACAAAATTTCACACAGACCTTCCTCTTGACTCTCTACAAATTTATTTGGAGTTTTAAACCATTTCCCTTATTCTTAAGGTCCAATACATGTTGCAAAACAAAAGAAATTTTAAAAATGTCACAAATTCTTTTAGTTACAATATGTGCAAAATCTTTTATATGTAACGGCACAGTTAAGGCAACGTTTTCTCTGAAAAAGGAGTTCAGAACAGGGCAATGTTCACGTTCATCCAGAGGACGGCGCTAGTTACACAGAAAATGCAAAAAACAAGGGGGGGGGGGGGGGGGAAAAAATAAANGGGGGGGGGGGGGGGGGGAAAAACTAAAAAAAAAAAAAGAAGGGGGGGGGGGGGCAAAAAATACGTTCCTTTCCAAACGTGATTTGAATAAGGAGCCCTCGCTCTCAGTATTATTCTTCTATTCAAAGTGTTTAATCCTTTTACATGTATTTATTTGACTTTTTTCTCTAAAGTGACTAACAGTGATTTACCCCTTTATACAGCTGGGTAGTTTTAACTTATCAATTCAGAATAAGTACCTCGATTAAAGGTACTACAGTAGGAGGAGGGATCTGAACCAGAGCCCTTCAAACGCAAAGTAGCAGCTCTAACCACTCAGGCACCTGCAACCACCTGAAAAGGGTGCCACCTACAAAGACAAATGTACATATTGCCCTTCCAGCTGGAAGAACCTTGCCCCTTCAGCGGGGGCCACAAGCACCAAAGATGACACACACCATAACAATATTCAACTCCAACAAAATAAACACCGCCAACTGACAACACCGCTCATTTCCCATAATGCTACTTAGTTTGATTCCTGCTCTCAGGATGTGATTCTGCGGCATCAGTTTTAGTGACGATTATGGGAAAATGGCTCGATTTAAACACACGAGGGCCCCTATTCACCACTTTCCGCACGTCCGACACACACTCGGTGCGGTGCTGCTGACAGCTGTCACTGTGGCTCACACCCGTGACCTGACATGAGCACCCGCTGTTCCAACTCGGGCACCAGGAAAGGATCGCAAGAGGAGACAGGCAGGTGAAAGGCCTGGTTTGTCCCGGGCGCCAGGTTAGTAACCTGGGAAACCCGAACTGCACTCCCATCACCCCAGACAGGTGTGGGGCGTCTGCAGGAGGAGAAACAGTTGGTCACTCATTCAAAATGAATTTATATAATTTTAAAACAACCAAAAAGTAGTCTATAACAGTTGTGTATATGTGCCGTCTATAATCATGTCACTAACTGCATCTTTTTTTTCACAGTTTCAATTTATGCTTCAGTTGTGTTTGCAGCTGTGAAGTTTCCATAAGAAGTTATGTGAACTCAAAGGCCATAAGAGCATGAATGCACCCCATTTTATTACTTTACTTACAACCAGCTGACACACTCCTGTACACATTAAAAGGTAAATGCAGGTCCACATCCAGGTAGGTGACACCAGTGCTGCAAGGCATGAACCCACAACCCTTCGGCTACAAACCCCAAGACATTTCCTCATCCATGTCAACAATTGGAGATATTTGTTCTTTTTGTTTAAAAGGGCTGCAGTTATAAATTTTGAGACAACCTCCAGGGTTCTTTGAGGATACTTTTGGAGATCTTTCTAGAAATCATCACCACGGGTCACAATCCAGCACGGATGGCATGTGGTGCAGCAGGTAAAGAAATGCCTGTGTGTTGGGCCTTGCATGGGATCTCGATGCAAACTGACACTTTGCACATTGAGTCCCTGTTGTCGCCTCTCGCTGAAGTCAGCAAGTCAACTGCACAATGAAGGAATGAGTGGAAACTTCATTAATCCCAAAAGACACAGCATAGTGCTACAGCAGCACATGTGAAACAACATGGTGACAAACACTAGAAGCGCATCATAAATCGATAATCTCACGTAGGCAAGTACCGTAGAAAGAAACAAAAGCAAGTTAAACCTCGCTATGCACGAAACAAGCCTGATACATTTTTTCATAGTCAGGGTCACTTAGAAAAAAACCCCAGAATTTCACACTTTTGTCCCTATTTATACAGGTATTATATAATACTTACCCGGTATTTATACATGCTACTGGGTAAGTATTAAAACCAATATTCCTAGAATCTGCATTTGTCTGTTTGTCTGCACTTCAATGAACTGACAGGATGACCTCAGCTTCACACAGGACTGGAAATGCTAACCCAGAGATCATATGTGTAACCGGGCCTTTCTCTTCAGACAAACGCCTGCTGTGAGATAAACTTAAGAAATCCAAGAAAATGTTGAAATAATGATATTTGTTGTCTTCAGGGCAATTTTATTTACTTATACTGCGTGCTACTTGAAGGAGAAATGCCTTGAACCGGAACTGCCAGTGCAACGTTCGCTTCAGTTGAGGTTCTTAAACTCAGAACTGCCCTTATTTCAAAAACTAGTATATCTGGGATAAAGGAGTTTAAAAAACTGAAAGGACACTATTTCGCAAATAAAGGATGATATAACACTACCAATCATTCTACCAACCCACCCAGGAACAGTGTCTTTTCAAAGAACTGCACAGTTAAAAAAGGGGGTATTCCAGGGTATTCCTGGAATAAAGGAAGCCCCCCAAACCCTTGCTTTGTTCCACTGAGCACTTGGTGGATTACAGCTCCGAAGGACAGCACAGTGCAGCTTCTACAAGTTTACCGCTAAAACAGGGACAGTTTCTAACTGGTTATCAGGTTTCCCAAAAGCTGACTTTTCAGACAGATTACCTTAGTAGTTTTGCCAACAGGCAAGCCTTGCACAAACTCACAATACTTAATGTCTACCCAAACTAGGAGAAAAAAATTCTGTATAAACAAGTATAATAGTAAATATATTATTGTTCACTTGAGCATAAGTGTTTATATCACTTTAATGGGACAGTAGAGAATGGTTAGAGGTTGCATGTTCAAACCCCACATCTTGCTGGAATGCTCTAGAGCAAGGTACTTAACCTGACTTACTGCAGTAAAAACAGCCTTTCAGAATAAAGGGGTAAATCACTGCATGTAGCTTAATTCTTGTGTTGGAGAAAAACGTCAGTTACATAAGTAAAGGTGAACTTTCGGGGAACGTGCTCCACAGTGAGGTCCCAGTAAATACCGTGGGGCATTTATTCCAAATACATTGGCCCCACCTCAGTAAACTCCAGTTTTTAGAGTATCGTGCAGTTCTGCTTCATGTGACAAATCACGGAATCAAGCCTACAAAATGTTTAAAACACCCAATTTCAGCAACATTTCATTGTGTTCGAACAGATGGAAGTACTGATTCAAGAATCTTATTACTTTTCAGATTTTAATAGGATTAAAGCTTTACTTAACATATTAACTTTTCATTATTATTATTGTTGAATCTTAATCTTCAAAGTCAAACTGCGTCTGTTTTTACTTACAGAAAAATGGTGCTTTTTCCCCCAATTCCCTCCATTTTTGCTCCTCCACTACCAAACGGCGGTTCTCCTTCGGATTTTAGGATACAGTTTAGGTACAGAGAAACACCTCAGGTACTTCTTTTTAATACTGTCCTGAATTCCTGCAAAACCAAACAAGCAAAGAACGGTTTTTAATAAGCATATAAATACTCCACATCTACAGCTGCTAAACGTAAACCTACCAGCAAGCGAGAGCCTGAAGCGACAGAAGAACAAACAAACAAACGAATAATGTTTGTTTTTTTTCCAGTTTTAATTTGTGCACGGACATATTTATTTTTACACGGCCTTACACTTTATCACCAGACTGGTTATTTGCTGTATTGTTCACGTTTAGTTTTTTCATTTTGTTTTAACCACGACTGCATTACTTGTTTTTTTTACATCACTGCTCCTCCATAGTGTTAAACTATCCTGTTGAAGACGAAACTTTACCACGGTAAATAATTTTCGTTAACAATGCTAGAATGTCACCTTTTTAAAACAAGTATAAAAACTTATCAGCACAAACCTTAAATCATTCGTAAGAATTTAAACAAGTCGCTTTTAAAATGGCGCCATTTTCACTTAAGCAGCGCGCTGCCCCTTTTGTGCGCACGCGCGCAGTTGCCCAGTCGCTTGGTCGTGAAGACGACAAAAATCTTAGAAGATGCATCAACTTGAAGCGAAATTTGGTTTCCCCCCCAATCCCTTCAGTGTGTGAGTCCCAGTTTGGAAAACTTGGTCACTTTTAGTCAGTGATATATAAACTCCCATCTGGCACCCCTCCAATGCACACACGCACCTACAGAAACACACCTCTAAGTGGGCACCTGTGCCGGTGCAAGAGCCCTTTGTTAAACAAGTGTGTGCAGTTTAATATTTGAAGGCACGAGCCACGGGTGGGAGATCGGCGGTGAGAAGGAAGCAGGCCGACAGCTTCATAAATACTCCATGACGAATGCGTCCGGCACATGTGGACCTCTGCGAGCCTTGCCATGATTTATTGATCGCTCTCTCCGTCACATAGAAAGGGAACTCTATCCTCTCTCTCCCTGACAGTCGCTGGAGGACAAATCGCTGGTCGACAGCGCAAACCGCCAGCTCTGGGTGAGAGGAGTCCATGATACCCAACATCTGACTGACTACCCAATGTTCAAGCTGCCTAGTTTGTGCCTCCAAGATTTCTGCAAAACTTTATATCGATCTATCTATCTATCTATCTATCTATCTATCTATCTATCTATCTATCTATCTATCTATCGTGTATATTTTTGTGCCTAATGATTGTCATTTATCTGATAGTTTTGTTTCATCTTAATGTTGCACTGGGACTGAAATAATTTCAACATGTAAGGTTTTGTGTGATATGGGTGGACTTTGAGAGAAACTTTAAATTTTGTAGCAAATGAGAATTTGAAGTCGTTTCACGGCGAAACGCCTCTGCTGTCTGTGTAACGCGCTTAACCATTGGCTGAGAGTTTGTTTCAGAAGAATATTGTGTTTTGGGAAGGATTCATTAAAACTGTGCGCGAACGATAAGTCTGTCCCCTATAGTGAGGTATTATGGAATATGTCAGGTGTGCACTGTACGCCTGAGCAGTGACAGCTCTAATTCTGCCGCCGCCTGAGCGGTTACACTAATTGACGCTCCTGACGCACATTCAAAAGGGGACATTTTTAGAACACACTTGCACAACAAAAAACCTGCTTAATCTGTGGTTTTTTTGAAGCACAAATTGCTGCAACCCACTTCCAGTCCTTCCAGTCTTCATCTGCGCTGCCAGTTTATGTCACCCTAACAGGACGCCTCAACAAGCAGGTGTGTGTGAGGTCCCGCCCGCAGTCTGATGGTTGCAGACGGTTGCCTGTAAAGACGGGGTCCAGAGTGCCTTGTTGATTTGCACACACACTCGCACTCACGTGCGCGCGCACCAGCGTGCGGGGCATGTGGAGTCACGGCCACGATTGAGTGGGCTGTCCGTGCGAGTTACTGGCCGGCGGCGGTGCGCGGTCAGCAGCCGTGACGGCAGGGGGTTATTGCCCTAATTAAGATGCCACGCTGGAGCTCGGCCGCAGCATCGGGACCTGATGGGGAATTGATCGGAGGAAGGCGGAGTGAACGAGAGCGAGGTAGACAGTGACGGCAGAGGTGCGGAGGCTGTCAGAGGCAAACCCGGGGAATCCCTTCGAAACCCAAAGCCCCCACCTGGCCACTGACCGGTGCTAAAGGGCTGATGGGGTCAGAGGTTAAGAAACCCTTTGATTGTGGTTAATCACATTCTCATTCTGATCAATACACTAATGACTGCTTTCAGAGAACATCAAACTGAACATACACACTCAGGGGCCGTGTGAATCCCACAGAAATACAGTGATGAATCTGTACACACTCTGGGCGGGCGGCTCACATCCTTCACTGGGCTCAGAAGTGCAGATGTGTCACAGAGAATAAGTTCTAAGACTGGGTGCTATATGGTGCTGCTGGGGTTGCAACCCATTAGCACTACTGTGCCACACACTGATCAGTCTTTCGACTTATTGACTGTACTGCGTAAATATTCAGACATTTGCACTCAGCGGTTAACACAAATACGTACATATATGAGAAAATTCTGATTATTCTTGACTTCAACCTCACAAGTCTGTAAGTGCTCGGTTTTGGCCCTGATGTAGAGCAGGGAGCTCCTTTTGTCCCTCGGAGCTGCTGATTCCCTTCACATTTGAGAAGGGTTTCAAACCCTTCCCTTTCAGAGCCATTTCCTGACCTCCTGACAGCTCCATTAATGAATCTAAAATAATCTGCTATGATTACCTGTGTATTTGCTCAAATGTCACTCCAGATAAAAACGTGCAATTTCATAGAGAACCACGGCTACCAGGTTCACCTGGGAAGTACTGGTGTCCACTGCAAATAAGCGTGAAACCAAACCATGCATGTGAACCACTGTGGACCAGTGATCCGTTGGGAGAGGATGAGTTTCTGCATGTTGTGAGTTCATGACCTCGGCTGATAGATGAACCTAGTTAATGAAGCTCAGATGACTCCAGTTAAGGAGGAAAACAGAGATATACTAAAATGCTAATAGGAACTGCTGAAAGAGACAGGGACTACGAGGCAGAGGGGGGACCCCCTGTTCTGTTGTCCTGTAAGTAAACCATCCGTGATCTGTGACTTCTGCTTGTCCATTCCCTCCTTCAAACTGTGGACAAAACCATCTTTTCAACCATGCCGTGAAACAGCAGGAAAAAGGTGGGCCAAAAATCAATCGGGGCCCAAAGCAGGGTTTTGAGGGAACGCTGACAAGCTGTGTTGCGTGGCAGTGACAACCTTCAGCCACAATTATCTCTGCCGCTTAATTTTGGACAGCTCTCAACGTCTTCATTTGTCAGGTTTGGACAGCGGCTCCACCTGGTCGATACTGCTGTGAGCAGCCTGCGTCCACCTGACCGCGGGGGCATCGACCACGGGGATTTCTTTGTATCACAGTCAACCTGATCAGTATTGATGTGGGATTCTCATCAAGGAGGGAATGTGGAATACTGAGCATGTGCGCATGCACGCACACACACACACACACACACACACACACACACACACACACACACACACACACATACAATGGGCTCCAGGTTTCTATCCCTTTGTGAGCAAAAATTTAACAAAAATCTTACGAACACATTAACCCTGCAGTGATAGCTTCCCTACAGTATGTTTCAGTGTTATTCACCCATTATTAATAACTGCTTGTCCATTTATGAAGGTCCAGAGTCCATCCCTCAAGTAGAGGGTGCGAGACAGGGTACAACCTGAACGAGATGCCAGTGCATCTATACCCAGGTATCTGAGTGTAATTCCTAGAAATGACTCAGATACTGCAAACCTGAATACGGGGAAACTATTTCCATTAGTTCTTAGGGGAACAATTATGATTGGTTCCGGGTTCATGTGAGAAACCCCAATTAATCCCCTCAAAGTTTCCCTAAAACTCTAAAATGTCTATTTCAGCGTGATAAAGAACACCAAATTCCAAGTTACAAACGGCGTAATTAATGAGGTAATTAATATGCATTTGTGTATAAAACAAATGGGCCGGCTGTCATTTCCGCGATGCCCCTGTTGATACAGGACGCAGCAGAGACCGATACTGTAAGTGGAATTAGGCTGCGATCCGCACTCGTGCGACAGCACAGCAAACATCCAACACGTGTTCTAAACTTTACATTACCGTCATTATATAGCTTACAGAGGGAAATAAAAACCAGACTGCTCACTGGAAAGACTCATAATGAAGCTAAAATTCAATTACTTTGGCCACATAATGAGCAAACAGGACTGACTAGAGAAGACTCTGATGCAGGGAAAGATTGAAGGCAAGAGGAGAACGGGACGGCAGAGGTTCAGATAGATGGAGGACATTACTAAAGTAGTGGACATGAACTAGAGAGAACTCAGAGAAGTAGTAGATGACAGACAGGCCTGGCGTGCTAAAGTCCAGGAGGTCACGATGGGTCGGGCACGACCGAACGACTGACCAGCAACATTACAGCTGCCTAACTGAGGCTTTCGTTTTGTTGTTCGTCTGTGCAGTACTTACTCTGTTCTCAATTTTTTAACGTTTGGACAGGCGATCAAAGCAACCATCAGAAGAACCTTGTTTTGCTCATAACACCAAAGTCGTTTTTACCTCTAAGTTGGCACCAACAGAAGGTTAAAAATGCAGACATCCCTCAAATTATTTGCAAATGAGGTTTTGTAAAAATTCCAGATATAGGTGTAATGCATTAGAAAAATACTTTATTAGGTTTTATTTTAATATTTTTATTACCTTCATGCTACATTAAAATTAGAACTAATTTTAACAAACTGGAATAATACGTCAGCTCTACAAACTCCTACTCAGTTCCTATTGTTGACTGATTCATCCCATACAGGTGGGCAGACTTTGTCATCTTGTTTTTGATCACTCGCACTCGGGATTGTTGAAGACGAGCTGTAAGCACCATGGAAAGGAGTTGAATTAAAGCAGCTGCACACTCCAATTCTGTTGGATGGCTCTTTACTGCCATCTATTGGCTTGGAAGGTGAAGAAACATAAAAAAAAAGTTTTGTTTGGCTGGCAGAGGACAGGTAGGAGATGGGTTTGACAGCAGTGATCTGAGCCTAAATATGCAGTGAAGTGCAGGTGTCTCCCAGTTTCTCCAAAGCGTACAGAAGGATGTTTTTCAGAGACATGGTTCTTCCACTGCCGTATATCTCTGGTCATGACACGTGTGTTGTTTTACCATCAGTGGTATCACTACGAGACCCATCCCCCGCATTCTCACTCGGTTTCTCTTGGGGCCAAGTGCACCTCCAGATGAGATTATGAGCAGTAATGGTAGAGCAGAAGAATGCTGAGACAAGGAGAAATAGGAAGGCAGGCTTGATGGTGGGTCGATATTGGAGACCGTGCTCTTGCTCACATGCGCACATACATATGGGGACACACTCTGAATTTGTATTTTATTCACTCGTTTTCACAGTTTATGTTGCAGTAGGAGCAAAACCATCTTCTGTTCTCATTTGAGATAACTTGCACTCCTATCTGTCACTCCCAAACCCTTCACCGCTTCCACTGTCATCCACTGTCTGCTTCTCCCAAACTTTAGTCTCTTTTGCTCTCCTCCATACCTCCATTTCTCTACATCCCAATCTCAGTCTCCATCATCTCCTATTCTTTATCTCTCATTGACCCTCATCTACGAATCTATTCTCCAACTCCCACTTATTATTCCTCATTCTCCATCATCTCCATCTCTCTCATTTTCCACTTCCTACGCTCCATCCCTTGTTGTCCATCATCTCCCAATCTTTAACCCTCATTCTCCTTCACCTCCAAGAACATCAACTCCAGGTGTGGAGAGTAACATCTCAGCCACTGAGACACCAGGTGAGAGGTAAGAACTTGTGAACTTTGCTCAGTTTCATGTTCCCTGACTCTAATCTTCTAAATTTTAGTCTTTCAGAGCTGATTAAACCAACACAGCTGTCCATCAACCCATGTGGGGCTCAAATCCACAACCACCAGGGCTGGAGCCTGACGCATATCAATTTGCTGGCTGAAGCTGACAACTAGGGTTTGGTGGGTTAGCCAAAGTTACGTATCCTCTGATGTCTTAGATCACTTTTGGGCAGTTTTACACTGGGCAGCAGTAAACTACCTGTATTTTACTGTCTTTACTGCTTTCATGTTTTTTTTAATTTTGCTCTTTTCTCTTTTCATTGACAGGCGCAGGAATTTTCACGGCTTGCACAGCATTTGCCTGACCACATTTTAGCCTCTGTACACAGCATTATTTGCAGAAAAGGGAATTCTCACTAAATGCTTAGAAAGAACAAGAAGCATATAAGAGACTCACAGAGGGTTTAGACCCAATACCCACCGGCCACAAGCTTTTCCAGCACTGGAAGATGTCGAGGAAACATTGAGCAAACGCAGCCCCTCCTCAGGCCTGGAAGACAATGGGCCATGACAGCTGCCCGGCAGCATCCCGTCACTACGTCTCTGTGGCGACAGAGAGGCAGTCCATCGTCCCTCTTAGTGTCAGATTGGGTGACAGACATCCCGGGTCCGATAACGGGGGGGCGCGGGTGGGGGGGGCAAGGGGGCCGCTGATTGCCAGTGGCATCCTGGACAGATGTGATGTCCACACGTGTACCCAAATAGACACAGAACTGCAAGGAGAGGTACTGCAATTTTCACACACACACACACACACACACACACACACACACACACACACACACACACACACACACACACTCACACACACCGAGCAGTTTCTTCAAGCCGATGCACAAAGACAGACTCCTGTCTTTCCACATACCTGGCTGCCCCCCAGCCAAGAGCGACAGCCCCTTCCACATGCCGTCCTTCACTGTCACCTCCAACCACCCTGCCTGCTACCCAGCATGCCCTCTGCTGTCTGTTTGTATCGAGTGTCAAAGACTCATTCAGAGATGCTTCTCAGCCCTCATTAATAATTAACACCGCTGAGTCATCAATAATAATTGTCAGTGAGCCGCCACCGGCCTTCGCCGCCCGCGCCTCTCTGCCCCCTCCCACCCCCCAATTCACTTGTCCTCGGTGCACCTCGCTGCCCACTGCTCTTCTGGCTGTCGCTCATGCCCCCCTGCCCAAAAATGAACTATGATCATGCTTAAAATAAATTAATCATACAGTGATCACTCTCCACATTTATATAGCTGACACTTTTCTTCAGAATAAATAATAATAATAATAATAATAATAATAATAATAACCAGCTGGGCAACTTTTATTGTATCAGTTAGAGGAAAGTAATTTATTCACAGGTACTGCAGCATTTTCAACTGCAAGGCAACACTTGCAGGAGAGGCCAACCTGGGGGGGCACGACCTCCACTAGGGGTTGCGAGAGTTTCCTTTAGGGTTGCCTGGCAGATGTGATTTCGGTTTGTGTGCAAACAACTATGGGAAGACGTATGTGTCAGTGAATTAATAAGGAATATAGCTACAGGTTTGGTTTATTGCAGCCAATCCATAAGTTTTCGTAGCTGTTTTTAGGAAAATAAATTTTTAAAATTTGGTGTGTAAATCTGTTGGGGGACGTGATATTTATAATGTGTGAAATAAGGGTCCCTTGGGAAAAAAGGGTTGGGATCCATTGCACTGCACCACCTGATGCCCTGAATATCACTAATGCAATTAATTAAATAAGCTAATGTTTATTAATGGCCAGTTACAGAGTGCTTATTTACCCACAAAGTGCATCTAAACTCATTGCTGAAGTCCATCATACTTCCTCACCGTTTCTGGATCATTCTTATTTTCCAAAAACCTGGAAGAGTAGTTAAGTTTCACTTCACTTCCAGTTGCAGATCCAATACAGTTTTCAATGAGTTGTGGGTTCTAGTCCCAAACAATGATCTTGCTCACCGACTATTATCACATTATTATTCTGTCCATCCATTCCGAATAACTGCCTGTCCAGTATCAGGTCATGGTGGTCTGGATCCTATCACTGGGGCATTGGGCACAAGGCAGGATGCACGCTGGATGCAATCCCAGTCCATCACAGGACCTCCACACACATGCATGCACACATAAGTATTATTATTATTATTATTATTATTATTATTATTAATGTACTTTTTTCTAATATTTGCTCTTTCCCTGCTACTTGAGTCTCTCTTCTTCTTCTTTCCTTCCTATTCAGCTTCCTTAAAAGGTTGTGGGTTTTAGTCCCAACCATTTTTTTCAGTGCAGTGAATAATTAGCTGCACAAATTTGGCTACCTGTCCAGTTTTTTTAACTCCCACACCATCTGATGCCCTGTCCCATTTATCGTGTGTGTGTGTGTGTGTGTGTGTGTGTGTGTGTGTGTGTGTGTGTGTGCGCGTGCGTGTGTAACAGGTCAGACACCTCCCTCTGTCGAGTGCGCCAACTGTAAGTGGTTGAGTGATATTGGCAAAATGTAGCAAGGAAAAGAAAGCAAAAGATTTAGATGTTTTGCTTAATGCTGTAAGAGCTTATTGATATCTTGATTTTGATTTTTTTTCGCTCCGAGGATGGTGTTGCTGAGACAGCTGCTTCTGCTCTGCCCTTTATGGCTAAGAGCAGCTTGGCTCACTGGAGGAGTATCACACGTAGCAGCCACCCTCTTTCTGCACTGGGGACCTGCTCTTCTGGGTGCCCTCAGGTCCCTCCTTCATTTGTCTCCATCCAGCTGCTGGGATTCTGCCCAGCTCCCCGGTCGGTGTCCTGCAACCCCGAATTCCACTGTTCCAGGACTCTGTTTCTGTCAGTACCCTGTGGTCCCTGTTTTTCTTTCTCCAAGGAGGTGTTTTAGCTGTGGCCTGGGGTATGCAGGGGAGGAGCCCGGCAGGGGGCCGCACTGTGTGCTGACTGGCTGACAGAGGGCTGCATGGTAAATAAACATTAGTGCTCAACTGTGTCATTAACAGTCAGAAGCCAGTAGTCATGGCGGCGCAGACCCCCACCAGCTCAAACCCCCCAACCTAGTAGTTAATTGAAGCGACTGGATAACAACCTCCTCTGGGAGAGAGCCTTCTGCTGGGGAAAAGGGGCCTGTGGGTCTTTGCTGGGAGTCCTTCACAGACTCCCTGGGAAATTCCTCATCACCGCCCCTGTGTCCAGTCCTGCAAACAAGCCCAGAATTCACCTGCGACTTTATCTATATGTTTTAGGAAAATATGTATTTTACACACCCAATTCAAGGTGGATTTACGTTTATTATTGTCTATTATCTGATATATAAGTGGCCTGCAGTGTTCTGTTAGGAAAGCTATATACTGTGATTTACCTTATGCAGCAGGGTACCGGTTACTGAGTCAGTTCGGGGTAAGTACCATGATCAAGCATGTTGCAGGAGGTGAAGGCATTCAAACCTGGGTCTTCTGACTGATGGCTGTAACACGACACCGCCCACTTTAGAAATGCACTATATTTTGGTTCTCCGCTAAGTGTATTTACCCGATTCTAATGTTTGCTGATGAAACGTGCTAGATGTAAGTTTAACAGGTGACATTTATACAGAAGGCAGACAGATATTGGCTGGGCAGAGAGGTGGTGGCCAGTCGGTGAAGGTGGCTGGTTCAAAGCCCTGGGAGAGGCATCTCACTTCGTCCTGTAGGACAGGGCAGGGTCGGCACGCACTCCATTGACAGTGGCTGGAAGGGGAAGGACGGAGGTAAGGGATATATAACCCCTGAGGGCAGGACGGCCTCACCTGGGGCCAGTAGCAGGTCTCACATCCGGCTTTTACAGAAACCCCCCCGTCAGCTTTAAGTGTAGGTACATAATGATGACACTATGACACTTTACTAGAAACAACTAGTAATGATTTATATTTACTCTCTTACTTCTGTTTCAGCAACATTCTGTAGAAATTACACATCAGAGTTTGGTTTGGGATTGATGCTTTTTATGCTTCACTTCATTACAGTTTTGAAGAAATATACTTCCACTCTGTTACATTTCTGTCACCTTCTTCACATTACTTGAATTTTTGTTTTAAAAATTGTCTCTGCACATCTGATCAAGAATTGCTCCAAAAAGTCTTCTGTAGATGTTACTGGCTACTGTAAACTGTAACTCTCTTTTACAGTAAACCGACAAAAATGTCTCTTCACTCTCAGTTGGCTTCTTTCGTTGATTAAATTGCCCATAGTTCCCTAGCAGAGAGACCAATCAGAACGTAGAGTTGACCCAACACACTTCAGGCTTGACCAATCAGAATTTAGTGTGTACTTTTGTCCCACCCCGATTAACAACCAAGTTAAGAAAAGGTGATTTTGAACATTTTAATTCGAAACCTGGCAGTAGAACATTAAAACAGTTATTTTTCTAAAACACAAAAATTTAGTTTTTGTACCTTTGTGTATGAACATTCAAATTTTCTCACTTACACAGTCATATGACACTGTTTCTCCTGCTAGTTTTAAAAAAATACATTTTCCAATTATATTTCCTGGGCTGCTGTCAAAGTTTTTTCCCCATATTGCGATAGCTGTATTTTAGAAATTATGCAAATCAGTAATATTTTACCTCAGTTGTTCAAGTAGACAGTCCTAGTTTCTTTATTTTACTGCGTGGAGTAAATCGTATTTTCTCATGTTCTTACCAGGTGAAACATGGTGAATAGGAAGCAAGTTAAATCCTGCACCTCCACACAGCCCACAAGTTCAGTACAGTTTGATAAGAACTGTAAATTTTTGCAGGATTAAAAGTGTTATTTCACTGGTATTTTGTCTGCTTATTACTTCTGCAGGCAACTAAGAGCAGAATGCAGAATGAAATTCTAGTAAGTTGGGAAATATGGGTTAGTCATTGTTAATAGGTACTCTGTTTAATATGCTCATTGAAAGTGTGCCTTAAAGGAGAGTTTTTGTTAAGTGAACTTGGCATTTTTTTTGCAGATGCTGTGTTTCATCATCAGTCGAGAGGCAACATCAGGGGATCAAGACAAAAATACATATTTTTAAATTTGCATAATAGTCACATTTGAGTAAATAACGGAGAGCTGTGAAGCCCCCCCGTGGAGCTAGACATTCTTTCTGCTCACAATAATGAGCCCCTATTCAAGTCTTTAATCCAATACTTAAGGCCTCTTTTGTTTTAAATGAACTTTCGTTGTAAATCAACATTTCTCTAATTTAAATTCTTCAGCAATTTGAGCACAATTTTCCCAAAAATACCCAAAACATCTTTCCTATCTGCCTATCTTTCCTAGGTGTGCTGCTTATTCCAGAATTAAATATTAATTTGTAAGGATTGTAATTGTGGGTTAAAAGAGCTCGAGAGTGATACATAAAACCACAGCCGTGGGAGGTGGGCCGGGCCTGGCTTATCAATAGAAGATGACTTCCGTTCGTGCTAGCGGCCTGTACCTCTGAGTGGCGCCGCTGCGCCTGCCGCTCCTCGCCTCTGTTCTCCTTCGCCTCCTTCTCGCTCGCTCGGGTCAGATGAGCGAGGAGACGGCAGGAGAGGCGCGAACGGGCGCTGCTTATTTGATCCATAATTGATGGCCTTTATGATTGTCTCCCGCGGTAACAAGCCGCCTTTCTCTGACCGCAGGTTGAAGAGGCGCGAGCGAGCAGCCGCCACCCCCCCATCCCACTCTCTCTTCTCTCTTTAATGAGTGTCAGAGTGGCAGTGTTTATGGGGGGCGATGGTGGGGGTGTTGCCGAATAAAACAACAAAAACAACAATAAAGCGAAAAGAACGACGGGGAAGAATGGGAAAAGTGCGAGCGCTTGTGATAAAGTGCTTACGGAGCGTTTGCACGGGTTTCGCGCCCAATGTAGGCCATCCCGGATGACTAATTGATCGGAGAAGCGGTGGCGGCGGCGGCGGCTGTGAGGTTGATGAGCGCCATCATAAACTTAAAAGTCGGGCATCCATCGCCGAGCGGCGGAGCACGTGATATTCTGTCGTGATAAATAAACTGTCACCGGTAACCCCCCCCAAAATGCAATTTAGTATGATGGGAACACGCATGTCAGGGGCCTGCAGATCCGCGTCGCGGGTAACAAACCGCACCCATTGTGCACTGACACACGTGCCGCTTTTAAAAGTGCAGAACAATGATGTTGTGAGCTGGAAGTGTCAACGGCGGCGGCGGGAAATGGAGCGGGATGAAGAAGCGTCGGCCCGTCGCCACGTGTCACAGCGGGAAGGACCGGGGAGGGGGGACGCCAAACTGCAAGGCAAACAAATAAACAAGTTATTAAATAAATAATAGTGAGGAAGAACTTCAGCTTCTCAAAGAATCATTTTGTCCCCGTTTAAGTCATTTGATGTCACATAACCGACGCACGCATGTCAGCAGCGCTCGCGGAGGAACATGGGAAACGGGGACAGCGGCGAGGACCCCGGAGACTAAAGAACGCACTGAGACCACATCCCTCTGAGCGAGAGAGTTGCACACTCACACACTCACTGGGTCACTTGGGCGACGCACAGGCTGGTGACCTTGCTGACCTCTGGTCACGTGCCTGTCTTTATCATCACTCATTCGTGTGGCCCAAACTCAGTCATTAATATCATTCATTCATTTTGCTGTCCCTGTCTCCATGGCAACACACCCTGTTAGGCTTACACACTAATCTGCTCACAGTGATTTGCCCATTTTAAGTGCTTTGGTCAAGGGTCCTACAGCATTAGAGCACAGGTCCTTTGGCTGCAAGGCCTCAAGTGCTAACAGCTGCACCACCTGCTGCCACCGTGATGAAATTGCCATATTCCCAAATCAGTGACACCCGGACACAGATTGGGAAATTAGGGTCAAAAGGTCACAATCCCTCCTTCAAACCTGCCCTCTGCGCTACTTTCAGGCCCATAACAATCCGTAAGGCTGGTCTCAGGCCAGGTCCTGTTCCCCGTCTCTGTCCTCCTCTCTTTTTCTCCTCCCTGTTGGGAGCGCGTGTGACTCTCTACGATGGCACGTTCAAATCGGCCGTGACTGGTGGTGTCAGGGTCCGACACGGGGGCCTCCGTGTTGCTGACAGCCGCCGTCCCGGCCGACCCTGACACTGTCTCCTCCGATCAGTCCACGTCAGCAATGGGGACAGACCGGAGTTCCCGGTCCAGACCCCTGCCACAACCCAATACCCACCTCGTGATGTCACCATTAGTCACTTGCTGTGGACAGAAGCAGCTTCCACACACAACACAGTGCTTTTCTTCAATGCAATGTTAAGCACCCCGATCTCGGTTAGTACAGCAGGAGCGGGATTCAACGCTACTGTTCTTCGGTTTTCAATTTTTTTTACGACTAGATGTTTTATGGAAGCAGTTCCTGCCCACCTAGCACTTTAAACATCTTCCACAAAGGTGCCAGATAAATATATGTTAATAACCCTGACATTACACCAACACAAACTTGTGGTTTTCTGTAATTCTGCAACTCATGAAGCTCGACAGGACAAAGCAGCGACTGTGGAACGGAGGAACATGTCGTCTGACAGCTGCGAAAACCTTGACGTCATCATTTGAATCTGCTGTGGTTTCTTTTCTCCTTTTCGGCGAACTCCGCTTTAAAAGGTAATTTCCACTTCAGATGGCTGGCCGTCGACGACGTGTGTCCTCCTTAGTCACCGGCACAATCTTAATTATAATCATAATTACAACCAATAATCGCCAAGACGCTCAGATGGCTGGTCCGGTCATAGTCGTCATAGCGACGTACAAACTGCAGCTGGAGCATCCGGAGGAATCCTACGTGCACGTGGGGAGAACCTCCATGCTCCCTGAGCTGGCCTGAAACCTGGTGATTCAGGCTCACAGGCGTGAGGCACCAGCACTACCCGCTGGTCCTCCGTGCCGCGCAACAATACGAGTTGCTCTGATGGTGTTTCGCTCTGATACCTGTTGAATTTAATACCGCACATCAATAAGTACAGCACAACGAGGGGGCGAGAGATAGAGAGACAACAGGGGGTGTATCGATCGTGTGTTCATAAGCCCACATCCGGGGGAGTTATATCCGGCTGTCGGGGCCAGCTAATGCAATTAGCGCGGTGGGACCGCAGCTTCCCCACAATGCCCCAGTGCTCCAGGCTATAACACAGAGGACTTGGATGTGTCAGGCGCAGTTAAATAAACAAAAGGTGGGGGAGGGGCTGTGATTAGATTTCCATTAATGAGAGGGGTAATGAAGAGGGTGGGTGGGGCGGGGGGGTTGCGTGTGTGTGCCGAGGTGAGGAGAGGGGGGAATTAAAAGCGCATCGACTTTGTGGCAACGCGTGCCGTAAATTAGGAGCCGGGCGGGCGGCGGCCCCCGCGCGGGGCACTGTTCATCTTCCGGGACCCTGATTAAAAGTTGCCCGGCTAATCCAGGCCTCCCCCCACAGTGGCATAATCAAATTAATTAACATGAGGAGGCTGTCGAGCTCATTAATCTGTTTGCGGTGGTCAGCATAAATGCTTGTGCGGGGCTCTTTCTCTCTGGCTGCGGGTTTCGCTGCGGGGAAGTGACACAGACACAGCCACAAAAGCGGAGACACACACTCATAAACTCTAATGGAATAACATGGGGCCTTGAGTAGACCCACAGTCATTAATACTCAGCTAACACACCAGTTTAGACCAAAACACACACACAAACACACACACCCACACACACACGCAGATCCAATAGCAACAGTACATGTAAACTTATGATCACAGAAAACAATCAGGCATCTGTACTGTGTCTCCACGTGATCCCAATTCTGAGTCTTGATTTTCTCGTCACTGAAGCCCCCCGAAGCTCACAGCACATTTTTCATTTCACACACACACACACACACACACACACACACACACACACACACACACACACACACAAATTGTAACACCTTGCCAACTGAAGGCCACAAGGCAAACACCAAATCAGGTGACCCAAGGTGTGTACTGAAGTTAATAAACCAGATAATCCCTTTAGGCAGCAGGTAGCTCTAGTGCCTCGTAGCTCCTGAAATGTGGGTTTGGACATGTGTTTGACTCCAGCTCAGCCTGGACAAGTTCGTCCTATGCTTCTCTGAGTTTCCTCTGAGTGCTCTGGTTTCCTCCCACACTTCAAAGACATGCAGTGAAGAAGCCAATAGTAAAGCACTTTGACAACCTCCCTATGCTTGGAAACTACACAGATGGTTACCAAGAGTCAACTTTTGACTTGATGGTAGAAACCCCTAACCCCTTTGATCATCCATTTGCGTATGTAAGCTGAATATCCCAAGAGACCACTTTTGTGACCTGCTGAACTGTCAGGCCAGCTGGAAAAAGATCCCAAACATTTTTATTACCACACTGCAGAAAACTGACCTCCACGTGAAAATGTACCATCATTTGTATATAACCAACCAACTCCATGGCAGGCAGTTTAGCACAACTTGAAACACTTGTTTTTGGGCTGTAGGAGGAAATCAAAGGACTGAGAAGACTGAGAAGAAACCCACACAAGAATGAAGAGAACCAGAAATGTGGTTGAATGTGAGAGGACCAAAAGTTGACATGGGATGGGTGAAACCTGCAAATGTTTGAGGTTCAGGATAAAGTATAGCTTTAATGTAGAGGGTTGTCCTCCCAAATGTGTCTAAACTCAGAAACCCAACAGCCAGTAACTCTCTGTGGATGAGCTGGATGGTACTTGATGGGGAAACATCTCTGCACACATGAAAACCAGAACCCACCTCAGATTTGCTCAGATCTGAGCAGATCCCCTTGCCATACCTGAGGGACAAATCTCCCAACAGGAGAGCCCAATCCCCCTAGTCTGTTCAGCTTCTCTTTCCCTTGGAGAGAAACGCGAGGCCTCCACGTCTCCCACTGTTCAACGGATTCCCAAACTGGGATCCTTCTTCTGTTCCGGTGTTTGAAGGGGCATTGTTGAGTGGTGTGTGGCACAAGGAAAGGTTCATATGCCCCCCTAGTCCCAAAACCTCTTCTACTTCCTCCACCAGGAAAGCCGGCAAATCGGTTTCTATCACACCCCACTATGGATCCAGCTTCAGGGCCACCACATATCTCCTGACTGTGACCTACACCCCCTGTGTGCGAACACAAAAACACACACACCCAAACGCACCGTGCACTGACACACACTCGGGCGGAAACAGGCGCACACCCCAGTGGTCAGTGTGAAGGCAGAGAGCTGCTGATGCAGACCCCCAGGAGGTAACAAGCTTACCTGGGGATAATCTCCAGAGAGAAATTTCAACGGCAGAATGGAGGAGGGGGGGAGAGAAACTTAGAGAAGTTTAGCTCGCCGACTTGCTGCGCCAAGCGCTTTCCATTCTGCCGCGCAACTTCCTCTGTGGTCAAGCACTTTCTCACCCACAAAGCCCCTCCAAGAAAGGTGGGGGTGGCATGTGGGGGGGGGGGTAAACAGCAAACATATGTACACAAGTTTCTCTCAGAGAGATCTCGGGAATCACGTTATTTCTCTCAGCCGGCGCCCCGTCAAAGGATTTTCCTTAATCGCACGGGGGGCACAATGTGGGGGGTTGGCCGTGTGTCCGACAATGGAAGCTGCCGGATCTGGAGGTTCTCAGCCAGCCTTGCTACAGCTCATTGCTCATGGTTTCTTTTTGATATGGGCAAGAAAGAAAGGAGCGCATGAAAGGGAACTCGGGCAGCAATTTGAAAGTGTCCGAGCGAGTTTTACACGCTCCCTTCCCGGAAAATGAAGAAGGTTCTGACCCGGGCAAGTTTTCAACTTAATCTGGGCCTTGCTGTCCGGCAGTGTGCAACACTGCAAAAACAAACTTTCTCGAAGGAAAACGTATCTCCTCAGACTTGATATTCCCTTTGCTGCTGCCCGTGATGTCCGTGATTTTTGGACTGTCTGTCATAATGGAGTGTTACGAATGCAAACAATTTTGTTGATGTCAGCTGCCGTCGAAGTTGATGCCAGCTGTTGTTGCTGAAAGTTCTGTCCTCCTCTCCTGTCCCCGGTGCTGAAACGGTCGTTTCCGTCGTCACCGTGGTTGCATCCATCCATCGGGTTGCTGCTCATACGCTTCTTTTTTCTATAGCTTTCGCAAAAACCGACACCTTTTTAAGAAAATTGAATCTTCTCCTGACGTGTCCAAAGTACGATGACCTCAGTCACGTCACTTGTGCTTCCAAGGACAGCTCTGGCATTAATTGAGCGACATTGTTCACCTTATACTTACTAAAAGAAATTTCATGCAGTCTCACGCTCTATGGAAAGATGAGATGAAGTCCATGCATTAGGTACGTAATGAATTACAGAACATTTCCACTCAAATGTGGGCAGTCAGCCGTACAGCTTGCCTTGTGCGCTACGAGCTGGTCACGTAAGCTGTCCACTAGGGGCCGAGTTCTGTACCGCAATCCATACAGTCAGAAGGCCCCTCACCCTCGAAGCTGGGAATCGGGATGCAACCTCAGCAGGAGGTAAATTTCAATATTTTATAACCAGAGTGGCACAGGGAAAATCTCACTTTCAGCATCTTAGCAACATTGTCTCCAGAACAAATCTGTTTGGATCTTTCTGTGAGTTAAGCGAAGGGTGAGTACGGGGGGACGGGAGGGGGCACAGCTTCAGGCCGATCAACCGGACCCCTCCCTCACCCTCCTGATCAGCTCTCTTTCAATCAACCGCAGTTTTAATAGACTGCCCACCTCTATACGGCTTCCATTAGACCTCGTAAGGCAGTCGATACTGGCGGCTCGGCGGTCCCCTTTAAGTGAAGACTATTGTGTGGTAGAGCGGGGTGGGGTGTGGGGGGAGGCTGGAAGGGGGCTGGATGTTGAAGAAAAATAATACAATTTTGCTGCTCACTGCCAAAGTCAGCAATGCCCACCCCCCCCAGCACCATTTCCCATTTGTATCAAAGGGGGCTAATTAGCATTTGTGCCATTTAATCAATTAATCCAGGCTTAATTATGGCAGCGTGCATTAGGCTGAGACCCACACAGTGGGAGCCACTGCGCTCACTAACAATTTAGCGTGAGAGGAGATCTACTGACCATTAAGGGGCTCGTGGTGTGGCTGGTTGGACTCAGCATCTCAGTGATGGACGTTTGGAAGCTGGGGAGCTTTGGTGTGTGTGTGGGGTGTAAAGAGGTCGGAACAGATCTACATGCAAGGAAGTGTATACACGCGGGGTCTTACAAATGTCTCTGTGCTGCAGGTGTCCTGGTTGAGCAAGGTGATAGGAGACCCTCGAGGCCAATGAGGACTAACCCAGGGTGTACCCCTCCTTGTCCAGCACTTAGAACCCCCCCGGATCAGCTCCAGACCTATGTGAACCTCGAACAGAGACAAACGGTTGCTGAAAACAAGGGAGTTTGAGCCTGGTTAATATGCCAAAACTTTCACGCTAAAGAGGCCAGTGAAGCCCTCAGTGAAGATCTTGATACCTCGTCTCCGATGCACCGTCACTGCGGAAGCCAGGCGATCAATAGGTGGAAACCTGAATACGTTCTTCATCACCTGCAGCTGAAATTCCAGACCTTCGTGTCACCTTGTCCCTGACCACCACCGTGCCGTGCCAGGCACAGCCCCCCCCCCAAAAAAAATCATTTACAATATTATCTCCTATTTTTTTAAAGAGTTTATTTATCACAAAGGTAGAGGAACAGGCTAGTGATGCTTGAGTGAAATTTCAACTGCCCTCGAGGATGCAACCACCCAAAGGCCTATCGGCTCATTTCACCCTTTTCAGAGGGGTCTGTCCAGAGTGTCACACTGCGGAGTGACCATTTTTAAGAAACACATTTTCCTGTGGCTTGGATTCTACACCCTGGGGGCTGACACTGTTTGGAGGGATGTCCAGTGACAGAAGTTCAGACACAGCCCCTTGTGCAGAGTCGCAGTGCAGCGTGGGGTCATTTTGCGTTCCTCTAATAAAGCAGATTAACGGTTAAATGCCAGCATAAGGCCTTCAGGGGAAAAAGGCCTAGTTTTTTAAACAGCGACAGCCTCAGACATTTGTGTTTTAACTCTGTTGAGCTGTTTAAATTGAAGCCATGTATATACAAGAAGGTTATTTGTACGATTCATGCAAAGTCAGCAACGGAGGAGCCAGAAGGATCCACAGTCAGTCAGGCACTATACAAACCTAACACAGTAGGCCACTTTGGAGAAAGGTGTCAGCTAGATTAATAACAATCGTGGTTATTTCAGTGCAACAGAGGAGACAGCTTTTGAGAGAATGCTGTTTGTTCAAACACCATCTCGAGATGTTGGCTTGATCTCGCGGGCAGCTCATCTAGAAGACTAACTGAACGCTCTGGTTTGTCTGTGAGCTGATCTAACGGTTCTGTGCATCTGCATATTGTGGCCATTGCCTCAATGTAAGTAAACAAAACGGCACTCAAACGCAAACTCAGTAATGGCACTTAAGATAGCGCCGATGCCTTGCATTGCGTGCAACTCTCACGCTTGGCCGTCTTAAGAAAGACCCGTCGCTGGGAGACACGACTTTGATCACGGTGACATGGCCGCTTGTTCACACGACAACCCCGTGTAAACAGCCCAACGCTTTGGTCAAACTGCATCTCCGGCAAGCTGCAGATACGTACGGCACACACAGCTGTGTCTTCAGGAAAGCTGAACCAGCTGTGGAAGCTGAACTGCTAAGTGGGCCTGAACTGGTGTGTGACTGTGGTGAATTAGAACGTTCTGATGGCTTGTGGGGAAGGCGGAACTCATAGATGATACTCCTAACATACTTAACTTCACAGCGTAGAGAAGGACATTCAACGATGCCCAAGAGGTTGTTCTATATTTGCTGGGAGAAGCGTCCTATACTCTGGTGTCCCATCCAGCTTGTACCCTTCCGAGTGTCCTGTGTTTCCAGGATAGGCTCTGGACTGCCCTCACCCCTACTTGGACAATGATGGTGAGTGTGAGTAAGTGTGTATGAAAGTCCTGCTCGCTGGGACAAAGGTTGCCTATGTCCGGTGTTTTATGCTGAGCTCGGATACTAAATTCATCTCAAGGCCATTTGTGGGGTTTGTGACGGTAAAGTTCGAATCCAGCTCGGGGTATTTTGCGATGCGAAGACGTGCTGAAGAAGGGAGTGGTGACCCACGCCCAGTCCCTCCTTTACCACAGAAACGACAGCACCAGCCGCCATTGAGTTGAATTCTTTGCCTTCAGGTGCCTGGCCCCTGTGAGACAGGTTGAAAACGCGATCAGTGTTTTTGCAAAGTTATTCCAGCCGGAATAAAACGGCAACAGGGACACCGTTTCTGTGAATCCAACGAGAATGTGAAGGGTTTTGGGTTGAGCGGAGTCTTCCAAGATCGGGAAGAATAGAAGATGAACAGGAAACGATCCGGAGACAAATAGAAGATGAACAGGAGATGAACAGGAGACGTGTGCCGTGCAGGTCGAAGCGACGCGCCCCGTCTCCTCCGATGACCCCTTGTGCTCCGGGATGACGCCGCATGACTACCAGATCACACTCGTCCACCTGTAAGGACCATGTCCCCCTTGACAGGCCTGGCAGAGCTTCAGGTTGGGATTAAAGGAAAATAAGACAAAGTGACCAGGCTGTCGGCTGCGCTGGACAAGCAGAGGAGAGGAGACGGGTTCGAGGAAGATCATGGAGAAGGGCACACGAAAACTCCTGATTCCTTAGAACAGGATTTGACCTGTTTGACCAGATATCTGAGAGGATGTTACCCTTTTGGTTTATATTGTGCAAAACGTTAAATGATGAAAATGTTGTTTCAGATCTTTTTTTGTTTAAAATTTGCTTCACGAAACCCGGATGGAACATTTAACATGGACATTGTGACTTGTTAGGCCCATCCTGTATATTTGCTGCGTAAATACTTATAAATCCTATATATTAGTATATTATACTGCATTACTTATACTAATACATTATATACTATAGTGCCGTATACTGTTTATAAATAATATCATTTAATATTTCACAGATGTGTTAAATAAGGATACAGGATATTTTATTAAAGCAGCACAACTGTTGCTGACTGTGCTTTAATATGAAATTCAAACTATATGTATTATGGAAAATTAATACCATAAAACATTTTTTAAATTTGTTGTGTAAAAATGTAACATTCACTATCAAATGTCTGTTACATTCTGATACAGATTAAACTCATTCCCAAGGTTTCACAGTGCAAGTGCTGGTTTGAACCTTAGGGTGTTTATTTCCCGAAACCTGCAGGTTTACCTTTTCCTGCAAATCGGAAGGTTTATTTACTGCAGGATGATGGGCTCGTCTCATGGACCTAAAGTTTATTCCACTACTGCAGAACGGGCCCTGCTGGGAACCACAGGAAGAACTAGAGAAGCAGGGCCCTACTGCGCCGGAGGGGAGTCTGGACCCTGACGTCATCCTTGCGGTTAGGGTGGTTATTTTTATTAGAGTCACCCAATTGCCTGGAACACATGCTTTTGGACTGTTGGAGCGAAAGCATGCAGACTGTGGGAGAACACAGGCAGGCACCTGTAAGCTTTAGTGACACCCAGGACAGGTGGACAGTCGCTGGTACTCAAACCACAGAGGTTTATTTTTGCCATCTTTTGGCACCCTGGCAGTTTCCAGATGGCTGATGTCAGCGTACCTCACCAGCAACTGCCCTTAGTTTAGCTTTCCAGCTCTGCTTTTTACCAACATGCTGCACACTTTTTCGCTTTAAAAGCACCGTTTAAAACTTGTTTAACACATTTTTGTTGTTTATTGTGCTACGCTGAATGTGTTGGTTGCTACACACTACCACCTCCCACATTATTATAAGTTTATCATGTTTAAAATATAGCAAGAACTGTTTCAGGTTGTATCCCTGTAAAGCATCAGGCAAAATAAACAGATAGATAGATAGATAGATAGATAGATAGATAGATAGATAGACACTCATTAATGCAAAAAACAACCTCATATTTGGTCATAACTCAGTAAAAATTATAGTCAATTTTATTCATGCACACAAGAACTTGTAAGTCAAAGACTTGTATCTCAAGGCACATCTGTACATATGTATTTTTTACTACATGATGAACAATAACCAGTTACCTTTGAAAATACAGAGGACTCTGAAAGCAAGCTTTTTGTAAATATGTATTTCGACAGAGAGAGGAAGAGAGAGAAGGGACTTGAGTCTGGGGTCACCTGAGGTCAGGCCAGAGCCCAGGTCTGGTAAAATAGACCGCAGGAGTCCCCTGTGCGGACAGCGGCAATGAATTTAACCCAATCACACAGGATGAGATGCTGAGATGAGACACACAAACACACGGCGCTGCCCTGCCCCAGATCATCGATTGTCTCACTGGAAGCTGAGGGCAGCACTTCTGCGCGTCTCTCCCGCATGGCTAAGCGCAGCCCCTATATATATGCAGATTTCTTTTGCTCTGTGAGTAATTGACAAACTACGAGGCCCGATGACGGACAGCGAAGCGTTTCCACAGGCAGAAGACAGGAGGCGACGATGAGGCGGGGGGGGCTAAGAGCCGAGTGGGACGGCAGCGTTTGGCTTTACGGGGACTTTGCAGATACGTTTGCCACGGGCGACGCATTTGTGTGCATTTACTACATGTGTGTACAGAGCAGTGCAGCGGTCGGAGCTGCTGCATTGCACTCAGAGGCCTGGGTTTCAATCTCAGCTCCTACTGCCTCCTGCTGCCCTCCACCACAGCCCTGAAGTGACGCAGCAGGAATTATCCAACTGTACAAATGGGTAATTCAGTCGAAGGAACATAACACCATAGTTCAGTTTGGGAAAAAAAAAACACCAGATAAATGAATTAACAACAATAATATTGAATCTGCAGTTTCAGCTGTGATTTCACACTGACATTAATTGATAGCAAATAATAATAATAATAATATATTATCATATTATAATGTTTTTTCTCCAAAGTGACTGACAATTTTGTTTATAAACTCAAATATTTACATTCATTTGATAATTCAAGAAAACTACATGATCCAATAAACTCATTTAACTTTGTACAGTAAATTTGTTCATTATTATTACTATTATTATTATTGTTATTTTTATTGTAATGAGGTAGCTAAATAAAAATATCTTTCTTCATTTAGGTACAGAATAAACCACATTTATTTTTCCATGTTTATGAAATTCTTTTTTATGGAATCAAAATAATACCTTTGTGAAGTGTTTAATTTTACAGCGCATTGTGGCATTTGGGAATTTGGAAAGAATAATGGGTAAATCGCCGTGAAACATGGTAAAATGCCTTGGAGAAAGGTGCCGGATAAGTAACGGTTAATAATAAATGACCACGACCGCTCACACACACGCACACACACAACCAACCCTATAAAAAAGACACACAAGACACGCACCAGCACTGACACACACTGATAGAACAAGAGGAAGGAGGGTCTCCCTCGATCCCGCGCTCGGCGCCGATGGCTGCGGTGGTCGGCGTTGATGTGCAAGTGCACTCTGGGATTTTGCTTTGTTGGCGCGTGGGATCGACGCTCCCCCGCTCTGCCCCGCAAACGCTCACATGCCTGGAGGAGGCGCTGCCGAACCCGGGACCTAATGACCCGGCGAAGAGCCTTGACACCACATCAGAGATAGGTGTGCTCTGGGCGCAGATGGCAGCGGGGCCTTCGGAGCGGGGGAGGGGCTCATATCTATTCAGCAGATGAATTTGAGCGTCTTGCCATAAAAAAACAATCAATGAATAAATTAGCAGCAGAAGCAGCAGCAATGAGTGCCAAGAAGGAGCTGCTGAATGATGGCCAGAGGGGGTGAGAGAAAGAAAGAGACAGAGATGGAGAGAGAGACAGAAAGAGACGGGGGGGCACACCTATCGCGTGTTGGAGAAGTGCAGCTGTGAAGATGTTCTGCCACATACCATCACACCCCCTGCATCACATTTAAGACAAAGTGCACATGAAATGATCATCAGTATGATATTAACAGACACTCCCTAAATGAGTGAAGGGGGAAGAACGTTAAGCTCCGTGTTTCTCCTGGAAATGAGTGGTGGGAGGGGCCACGTGCTCCTCGGCCTCAGCCAGGAGGGAGGGAAAGAGAGGCAGAGACAGAGGGATGATCAGGACTCGGTTTTCGGGGACACTGCTGGACCGCTTGCTGTTGCTGCTGCTTTGTACAACACAGATCTGGAAGTTGTTTCTGGATTAACTGTCGGGATGAAATGCTTCTGTTATTTATGAAATGCCACACATTCAAAAAAAAAAAAAAAACGATACATTTACATTTTGTTCACTATAAGTGGCTGTTCTGGAGGGACATTGTGCCTTTTATCAGTTTGGTTAGTTTCCACGGGAACGGCTGCCTAATTGATTCAGTTTTAGTGAAGAACTTCACAGAAATTTCCAAAGGTGAATGTGACTGGGAGTCCGGGGGGGGGGGGGGGGNGGGGGGGGGGGGGGGGGGGGGGGGGGGGGGGGGGGGGGGGGGGGTCGTTGCGGTTCAGCGCTGCGCTGGGTGCTGCTGTTGACTCACAGCGCCTGGGCTGCTCAGGTTTTGGTTTGAATCTGGCTTAGTTTGTGAGAAGATTGCATGTTCTCTCTGTGTCTGTGTGGCTTTCCTCCGGGTGCTCTGGTTTCCTCCCACAGTCCAAAGACATGTGTTTCAAAATATTTGGACACACAAACACAGTGGTTTACCCATTTATACAACAGGGTGATTTTTCCCAGTTTTTTTACTGTTTCAAGTGTACTGGAGCACAAGGGGGGTTCGAACCAAAGGTTGCACCCGTAACTGATAAACTAACTCCTTCACTCGTCCAATTAGCTGTCTTTGCACTGTTGGTATGCGAACTCACATCCTTCTGGTAAGTCCTAGTCATCACTTCTGCTGCTGCTATTGATCTGAACAGTTTCTGAGGAAGCGACTGTCAGACAGATGGTGCTGACCAAGACTGGACGAGAGAACAGCCTCCATGTTTCAGACGCCGTTACGTCGCATTTCGAAAGAGCAAATAAAAGCCTTGAGAACCGACAGCCACGCGGTGATCTTGTCAGGTTTATTAATGTTGTGTACATTTATTTAGCTGAATTCCATTCCGGCGCCCACTTTAGGCGGGAGGGTACACCTTGGGACTGTCCGAATAGCTCGTGCGACGTCCGTAATAAATTACACTTCATTTGTTTGCGTCGTGTCAGCGGAAATAAAGTCGCAGAAAATGCTTGTGTGCCTAAAAATAGGAAAGTAATGAAAGGGAAAGAAAATATGCAACTAACATAATATAATAGTGTGTGATTTGTCTCCACTTCGGCGGGGGCCTCCGCTCTCTACACCACTGAAACGCACAGAAACATCTCGGTGGCCAATTTGGTTTTATTATCTCTTTTTTATTATCTATTTGTTCAGGACACTTTCATACAAAACGGCTTCCCGAGCTCTTAATTTTGCTCATTTACATTACAGTATATTTTATAGGAGCGATTTGGATTTCACTGGAGAAAAGGGGGCTTCGCACAACCTGGCCTTAAGTGTACTAAAGTGGGCCAATTTGGGACAAAGAAACTCATAAAATGTAGTTAATTATTAATAATAAACTGCACGTGGTCAGTCAGTTTACACTTTCAAAATATACTTCACTATTAAGATGCTTTAAATAGTAATAAAACATACAAGGACACATGCTTATGGAGCTGAAAAGGGTCGTTTTAAGCCAAAGTGAGAATCCAGTAAAAATGTACCACTTCTTTGTAAGAAAATGCAACATTTTCTATATTTTTCGGTACAGTACATTGCTCAAGGGTACAGTGGCCTGCTGTCCCCACAGAAGTCGCCCCCCGCGAACTATAGCCAGAACGTCACATAAAATGAATGAAATACGGAAAAATAACAAGGTGCATATGGACGACCATGTAGGCGGTGAAGGCCGAGCGTGTTTGCAGCTGTGTTTCGATATTAAAAGGTGCTTTTGGCTCATTTAGAGGAGCAGCAGCAGCAGCTCTGCTGGAGGTTCACACCTGTGTAGTGAAAACGTGTGTATAAAAACACACAAATGTGTGTTTGCCGACACTATTGTAGTGTTCGGATGCTCACAATGCCTCTCACGCACACGTACATATATTTGTTCACACACCCTCATACATAGACAAGTTCTAAATGTGCAGGATGAAACATACACCCACTGGCCAATTTATTAGGTACACACGGCTGTTTATACGCACAGCTCATCCTGCGCAGTGGCTGTGGCTGTGTACACGCAGCACACAGACAAGGTCTAGAGGTCCAGTTACTGTTCGAATGACTGTTAGAATGGATGAGACGTGTGTCTCTGCATGTGGCTGTTCACTGGTGACAGTCACAAGGGTTCCGGTGTTTCGAAAGCAGCCGAACTTGTGGGATTTTTTTTTTTTTTTTTTTTTTAGTTTGCCCCAGTCGCCTGAACTGTCCCACCTCTTAAGCCAATGAAAAACATTTGGGATGAGGTGGGATGTGATGTTTACAGAATAAACCTGCCGCCGAAAAAAGTGCAGGAACGGCAAAGCTCACGGGTGGCCGTGGACAAACAAGTCCAGCACCTTGTTGCTGAATCCCTGCTGTTCTGGAACCAAAAGAGGATCCCGACTAACAGGTGTACCTAATAAAGCGGCCATCGAGTGTATTGTCATAAACAGGACATCTACGTCTGCCACACATTTGTTTATATCTAAACATGTACACACACTTCAACCAGCTCCTCATACACACGCAAGTCCAGTATATGATTACTATTTATTCACTGGTTTCAACACTTTAAATGAATATGTTTGCATTTACCGTGTGAATTCGTGGTAAAGTACCGTAGCAGGAGACGAGATTCACATCCGGGGTCCTTGACCCCAAGGTGACAACTCTAACCAGTATAGATACTGTATAAAGCAGATGGAGTAGCAGCCCACTTTTTTTGGAGTTACCTGTGTGCAGGTAACACCTCGATTAGCTCCGCCTCCTGCACCGCATTCCAGCCCTTTGACCAATCTGGATACATGATTTACCATCATTTTAAACAGTTTAAAAAATATCCAGAAAAAAAAACAGTTGAAGTGTTACAATGTTACCTATAAAATACTGTTTTCTACGTTTATTCCTCATTGTTACAGGTATGACTGATCTACTTTTTCATCACGTTGCACACGTTCAAGCTTTTCTGCAATATACTGTATTACTGACCTCTTACAGCGCTGATTCATTCTCAGGAGACATCTGGAGCTCTAATCCCGGCGTTACTGCATATTTATAACTGAGTTCTTGTTCTGTGGATCAGTGTGAATGAATGAATCGACTATGACTGAATGCTGCATAACTATAAAACACGAGAAAGCCAGTGGGGGGGGTACACATTTTTTGCATATCTATACACATCTTGAAAACGTGCTATAAACAGCAAACGTTTTCTCACACGTTCACGTCCCTAATTTAAAATGCTCAACCAGATTCACACACATATTCATGTGTACATACTATATACTGCATACGTGTATAAATACAGTGGTCCTACACACTCACACACGTGGACAGACAGGTGTGTACAGACGTGCGTGCACACACACACACACACACACACACACAGACGCCTGTGCCTTTGTGGCTGGCTGCACTGCCTGTTCATTTCACAGCTGAGGTGGGATTAGGCCGCGGAGAAGCGGACGGCTAAGCTGCTCCTTTTATCTCATTCAGGCATGTTGCTAATTCAGCAGGCTGGGCCGGCGGCGGACGGCCGCGCGCTAATCGCTGTATCATTCCCCCCACTGCGAATAAGCCGCGCGTTTTAATCCCCAATCAGTCGCCGTGACACGGATTTGGGGCCCGTGCAGAGCACCACCACCTGCCGCACGGCCCCGGCCGCCCCCTGCAGCCGCCGCCGAGCCGGAGGATGGATGACGTCGTCCTCGGAGGGGCGCCCGCACCTCCGCTTGGCCGCCTGGGATGCGACACGCGGCCGAGCTTGGCGACCTGCGAGGAAGGAGGGCACTCTCTCACCTGCTGTGTGACTCCGCCAGATTCCGCGCTTTCGTTTCACGCCACGGGCAGGTAAACACGCAGATGGATAATTTGCGCACCTGGCAAAAAAAAAAAAAAAAAATGACCCAAACTCCCTTTCCCTCAACGAACCTGTTCACACATTCCTGTTTATGCCTTTATTTGACCCTTTTCTCCAAAGCAACTTACACTGATTTACCCATTTATGCTCTATTCGGGGTAAAAACCTCGATCATGTGCAGGAGGTGGGATTTGAGTCTGGATCATTAAGGTGCAAGACGTCTCACTCATGGCGTCTCATTGCTGTGCTTAGAGGAAAGTTGTCAGTCAATAAGGAGATTCCCGCAGAAGCCACGGTTAGCGTTGTGTCTACTGAGCGGCCGCAGACCGGCAGCGAAGGAGATGAGATATCGACGTCACAGTAAAACGGGCCCCTCGGAACATGTCACGGGGGAGATTAATACAATACAGAGGCTCTCCTCATTAACGGAGCTACTATATGATTATATCGGAGTCGATGGGATGCAGACGGCGCGAGAAGGGAGGTGCTAGAGGAGGCCAAGTCACATCTGGTCATTTCTGCACGTTTTAGATCAATAACAGTGCTGCACAGATGTTCAGCAGAAGACCCCTCCTGCTGTAGTACCTGTGATCAAGGAACTTCCTCCACAACTGATTCGGTCAAAAATATCCAGGTGGATAAGTGGGCGAATCCCTGTAAGGACCCTCATCCCCGAGAGACAGTCGTTCGGACTCGACTTTACGCCGATGGAAGTTGGCCACATCACGCTGTGGGCCTTGGTCACCCCTTGTTTGCTAGTTTCACATTTCATGGTCATGGATATCATGGCTCCTGTCTGGACTATTCAAAGCGTGTCTGCTTGTTCAGAGGATGTTTTTTCACATGTACCTTTCTTGTTGCTTTAAAGTACCGTATCTGTGTGTTTTGTCTGTATGTATTTGGTGAGGATTAGTTGAGCGTTTGGTGTGTAACGCCTGCGAAAGAGATGGACAAGTGCGGGTTGATGGCCATGGGTTCGGGAACGTATACAAACATTCACCATTCAAACTAATGGCAGCCAGACGTTTGGTTTAGGAGAATTCACCTTTAATAAGGCAGGGAAGGCTGCAACTTGGTGTAAAAACTAATAATAACATTAGTGTTACATCCTACGTGATGGTAAAGACTTTACAGCCCAAAATTCGAAACATCAAAGTATTAAACCTATATATACAGCAGCAAAAACAAACATTTGAGCTGAAATGTGATGCGATGGTGTCCCGTCAAGAGTCCGTGTGAAGATTAGTGTTAGCAGCTCCGTAAAAAGCGCTCGTACGTGAGAACTGACTCGAGCCACGTTGATCTGGACGTTGTCCCCAAAGCCACCCAACTGAGTGTTTGGACCCTTGGCCCTTGACCTGCAAGGCGCTTGGGAATGTGAAGCTGTTGGTCGCTCTAACCGATTGCTTGTAGTGGGGTATGTGTTGCGAGGCCTGAGCTCTCCCAGGGGATGGAGGTCGAACCCTTAACCCATCCCCTACCCCCTGTTAAGGAAATCCTATGGTGTGTACACACACTCGCTGGCAGAGCGTTTCAGCCGCAGCACGGAACACACCGCGGTCCGTCCCGCGGTAAAAACAGTGTACAGGTTATCTGTAGATGCTACAGTTCATCCTCAGCTGACCACTGACCGGTGTACATCGTACAGTATAACAGAGTGGGTGTATGAGGGCCCTTTCTGTATTCAGAAATCTGGGAAATCTTTAAATCTTGGGAAATATTTAAATTGAGTCGTTTGAATTGTGTTTCGTTTTTGTCAGATCCACGAATCAGAAAAATCACTGGCACACCTCACCAGAGAGGAGGCTGGTGCAAAGAATAAGACAATTCCTCTCAGTCCCGCTTTTCCCGAAAAGTGTTCCAATGTCATCTAATGAGAACTGTGTCCGTGAAAAGGGATAAATATTTAAATTAAGGGATTTTTTTTTTAGAAAACAGTTTCTTTTCCCACTTTGGTGAATTGTTAATTTTTTGAAAAATATGCTTTTAAAAAATTATTTTGTGATTCACAGGAATGTCTGGTCATTCCTAAGCAACTGGATGCCCCCCCCCCACACCTTGCACTCCAACAATCATGTCCTCTAAAATGTTCACTGTATAAATGGAGGAAATTATCACCCTGAAGGAAAGAAATGTAGCTGAGGAAAGTTATAACAGTCATGGCTATTGTAACAGATAAAAAGTAGTGTGTGTGTGTGTATGTGTGAGAGAGAGAGAGAGAGAGAGAGAGAGAGAGAGAGAGAGTTTGACACAGCACATCATCCATTCACATTAACTAATCAATATGGCGCATTAACGCTCCGGTTTGCTTGGCAAAGATGCTCATCTCAGTGGCGCACATAACATGATTAAAAATTGTCAAAACAATATACAGAAAACCATCTTGGATACCCCCCACAGACAGACACACACACACACACACACACACACACACACACAATCACTCGCTCGCTCGTGGTAAAGGCCTCTTTCCACCAGAGACGGTGGAAAGCGAGGTTCTTAGCAACCATTTCAATTAGGTGCGAAGCGGCGGTTCTCCCCCATTGAGCCCGGGGGGCAATTAGAGCACCGCGGCTCCCGCCTCATTTCACTGGCCCTAATCGGGGGGGGCGGCAGCCTGGGGAAACGGCAATTATTTCCATATTTACATGCTCCACTCCGGTTCCCTGGGTACTAATGTCTCTCTGAGCTCAGGTGGCACTTTGGCTCCTTCACCATCGTCTTCACGCAGAGCCTCTCGATAGACGCCGTTCTGCAAACCTCGTAGTGCTTCGGCGACGTGACACGGCTGACCTCTGACCTCTGACCCCCACTAACGAATGCCTCCGGGTGTATGCTCACAGAAGGGGGGGGGGGGCTGCTTTCGTACCATTAAGGTGTCTGTTGCGGTACTTGACTCCCCTTGAGGCATCTGTTGGTGACCTCATATAAAGAGTTACAAAGTTCTGGTCTTCACTTGTGTCCTTGGAGTTGAACGGCTGAGGATCAGGGTTGTGCGCCTGCTTTTCTTGGTTGAGGCCAACCACCTGGCTGCTCATTCTTCTCTTCTTCTTCCAAACATCACCATCTTTTCAGGAGAACCCAGTCTTCTCCAAAGTGATTTAAACCAGATCCATCTGGTTGGTTTCAGGGTTGTCCGTGGGACCTTTAATGCTCCTCCAGAACCAAAGTCCACAGGAGCCTATTTTTTCTTCTGGAACTTTCACATCCATGCTGACAAACCCACTGATGGAACAGCTGTCATTTTCATTTGTGCAGATAATTCAGTGTTATGTTCGGCAAGTAAATAAGTTGTAGGTACTTAAGCTGCGTAATAAAGACGTTTGAAGCTGATAAATGAGCCGGTCACTTAATGACAGATGAAGCCCAAACCCACTGGTGGCTGTGGAAAAAAACTCCAGCAGAGCACTGAAGAAGGTGATGTAGAGGTTCTTGATCACATATGACATTAACCCCACAATGATTGGATCAAGGTTACGACAACAGGGCTGCGATTACGAACCTGGCAAAATGACACCTCTGACCACCACGCCACCTTCTCTCCACAAACACACAAATACACCCTGAAGGACATATTATAATAATATTCAGTTTGATTTCAAATTGGAGCCAAAGGGCCACGTGGAGAAGGGACATCATGTCTGTCACGTTCTGGATGGACCTTCCACTGTAGTAAAAAAAAGAGACCAGAGGAGGAGGCAAGTCACCGGCGAAGAACAAGAGAGACGGGCAGTGGGGGGGGACAGGGGGCAGAAATGTTGAACTTTGTGGTCAGCAACACCGCAGACATCATAAATCAGATTTCCCACAATACCCTGCGGATGCGCCCCTCGCACAGCCCGCACGGACACGCTTAGTGGGGCTTGGCGCATCGATTGGCGTCGCCGCTGTGGTGCTGAGCGCAACCCGTTTGGGGGGCAGGGGCTTGGGCTCAGGGGAGGGGGGGGGGGGTTCGGGGTGCCGGCAGTCACACGTAAAAAAAATCTGTCTCAGCACCTGTCGACGAAAAGGGGGGAGGGGGAGGACTTGGGAGAATGTGCAGACTGTTGGGTAATTTCTTCTGGATCAGCAGTCTGGTGGCCCCCCCACCACCACCACCACCACCACCACTACTACCACCCATTCCTGGGAATGCAAGGAAGAAACCAAACAAACAAGTGCAGTTGAGGCCTCCCCGGGTTTGTTCTCAGATTCCCCCCAGGTTGCCAGGTGGGTTTGGTTCGAAACACCGACACCCGCCACTGTGGAAGATGGTGGCCACTTGCAGGTTGGCCGCCATGTCCTCAGGTACGTTGGTGTCACTGTTTGGTGTTAGCAGAGGGTGGAGTGGTGCTTCAAATTGCTGCCTTGTGATCCTGAGCCCTGGGTTCAAATCTCACCTCCTGCTGTAATACTCTTTGCTTGCCCTGAATTGACAGTAAAAAAATTTTCCAGGTGTGCTTGTTGCTGCTCTAGAAGTTCTCTGTGGATTGTCCTTCACTCTCTGTCTGCTGCAAACCTCCACTCAGCTGCTTCTTTCCCAGGGTTGGATGGGTGGCGGGGGGTTTGTAACGTATTGCTGTTTAAAATTTTATTAAGAGAGAAATCACATTTACGCTGTTCGGCACCCCCCAATCCCGGGGTTAACCGCTCCGGCTGCCCATGTAAATTACCAGCTTAGTCAGGGAGATCTGCAACGGTGAGAGCTTTTCCCTCCTATGCAAAGCGGAACCTCCACGTAATAAATGCTATCTATGTAAATGCCCACGGGGGGAGGGGTGTAAGCCCCTTGTGCTGGATTATCCCGGGACCCCCTCTCTCCCTCACACTGGTGAGGGTTGCCTGGCCAGAGGAAGACTGTGAGAAAGGATGGAAACTTTATCACATCCATGCAGAGCTGCTGAGAAGGACAGAGAACAAGCACAGTGGCGTCTTTCTGAACAGTCCGTACCTTCTTTCACCATCCATCTGTGTAGATATTTGAACTTGAGAAGAGGAAAAAAAAAAAAAAAAAATCAGTGTGTGACCAAGAGGTGCTCTTTCAGATGAAGACATCCAGGGAGATGCTGATGGTTGGGTGAACCAGGAGTTTTAAAAACCAGCAGATACCAGGTTTTTAGGTGTGATTGCAGATCAGCTCTTGAAATGTTTATTCTACCACTCTGCCCAACTGTAACTCTAATAATTTTACCCCAAAGTAAGTGTGGACGCTGAGAAATGTGCTCACATTTGTGTCCTGGCTGCCTAAACAGTCAACAAGTCATCAGCAGTGTCTGTATTGGTTCCATTTTAGATCTGGTCAGAGGTTTCCCACAAATGGACTCTGGAGGATGACCCTGGGGGACGCTTGTTGAAGAGTCTCTTCAGAAAGTCTTTTGAGACTTTAGGGTCTCTTGCTGAAGATCACATGCAAGATTTAAGAGCAAAATGCCAGTTCACCAAGTATGAAGTTCAGGGGGGAAACGAAAGCTATGCTGCTGGTGAACAGTATTACCAATATAAGATGATCAGTAGTTTGGTATGACCTGCTGAGAAGACACTGAGGATCTGTCTTGTTGAGGATGGGCTGCCTGCTGCTCCCCCTCAGACCCCTGACTTGCACCGAGTGTCGCAAACCCCGCTGCCGTCAGATTGTGTACGAGTTGTCCTGATGGCCTCAGTTTATCTCCTTCACACACCTATTTGTCAGGCTCCTTGTCAATACAATTTGACCAAAGAGGTTCTCCAGAGGTCAAGAGTCACATGGGGGCAATAAAGGTCAACAGTAAACAAGTGCAGTATGAACTGAAGCACAGAACACAGGTCCAGGGTGGGTTTCCAGGAATAAGCCAACCAACTAACTAATGTAACCAACCAACCAGTCTGCCCAGCATTTCCAAAACTCACCAAGCGCTGTGTTCTCAATGGCACTGCGGTAAACGGTCTCTGCACAGGATAAACTACCTCTGCATTGACTTTTCAACATAAATCCAACATATTAATACATTGAAAATTAATTTTAATTCACTTTAAATAATTATGTTTTACTGAGCCTACCCATACCCTGGGATAGACATCGGATCTGAGGGGGTCCAGAGACTATTCTGCAATGACTGGGGACCCCTGCAGCCCTGAGCAGGTGGTCAACAAGAAAGAGTGAGTGAGAGTAGTGTGTGCACTAAAACTCTGGAACACAGAAACCACCTTTAGTTGTTTTTGCCTCTGCACTGTGCAGAACAACAGAGGCCACCAAATAAAAGTCGGGAGAGAGTATAATAAGAAGAAAAGTGAAGACGAGAAAAAAGTGGAACGAGGCCTCACTCACTGTGTTGCTGTTCTGTTTGCCGCACCATTGTACCTCCCCTGCCGCAGCCTTCCATTTCCTACGGCGTTAATAAAGTTTTCATCTAATGTTCTCTGATTTAGTTTATGTGTTTACAATCAATAAAAAAGTTTGCAAAAATGCTAAGTAAAATTAAATTCTGTGCTCTAGCTAAAGTCCGCGATATGGATGCTGATATGATATGATGCTGACCGCAGTTTTACCATACTTACAGTAAACCTATGGCGACTCTAGGGCTGTGAGCTTCCTTTAACCCCGACTTTCCTGGGTTTACCGGCGCCTGAACCTTGGGCTCCTGGATCAATTTGTCCTGCCAATCAATCTAGAGCAGGATGGGTCCCTCACCCTGATCCATACGTCTCGTTCCAGTCTGGCCTCAGGCGGGTGGAACCGGCACCGCTAACGTCGGCCAGGGTGCTTCCCGGCCCGTCGGTCGATGGTCTGTCTCCCTCTTCAGGATAGTGAGCAGGGAATCCCAGATAAACTGCCCTCTAGCACTGCGGGTTTCACAGCTTCCTTCCTCTTCAGGCCATTTACAACAAATGCTGCTGGGGAAGGCATTCCAAACATCTAATTCAACTATCTCACTCGCCCCTGGCAAGCTGGGGGGGTCCCATGCCCCCTGGCCTGACCGAGTCTGCAGACCCGAAACGCAGGGCAGTGCTGCCTACAGCTATTGCTGTGTAGGCGGTTTCTCGCTCGCCAAACAGAAGCATTAATGATGATAACCGGCAATAGCGATAACGGTTATAATGATGAAACAGAATGTGAACAGTTAAATGAAAAGAAGCTATTTGGCTCAAATGGGGCATTTTAAATCTGCTGCATTATCGGTCTTGTTAATCTAGCCTTGGAAGAGTTTCATTTCTGGCCTGCAGTTGGGTCTGGTTATTGCCTGTGGGTCTGCATGTGTTGGTGTGCGGCATATTAAGAGCAAAACAGTAAAAAATTAAGTGCATCTCTGCAGATTAGAAAAGGACTCTAAAAGCTGGGAGTGCGGCTGAGTGTCAGAGATCAATGTCAAACAACCAACCATACAGCCGACCAGCCACCTAACCAGCAAACCAAACACCCAGCCAACCAACCAGCTAACCAGCCAGCCAGCCAACCAGCTAACCATACAGCCAACTAACCAGACAGCCAACCAGCCAGCCAGCCAACCAACCAGCTAACCATACAGCCAACCAGCCAGCCAGCCAACCAACCAGCTAACCATACAGCCAACCAACCAAACAGCCAGCCAACCAACCAGCTAACCATACAGCCAACCAACCAAACAGCCAGCCAACCAACCAACTAACCATACAGCCAACCAGCAAGCCAGCCAGTCAACGAACCAACCAGCTAACCATACAGCCAACCAACCAAACAGCCAGCCAACCAACCAGCTAACCATACAGCCAACCAGCAAGCCAGCCAGTCAACGAACCAACCAGCTAACCATACAGCCAACCAACCAGACAGCCAACCAGCCACCTAACCAGCAAACCAAACAACCAGCCAACCAGAAACTGAGTACAGTTCATGTTACTGGATTTGTGTTTAATTCAACTCCTGAATTTTTATTGAAAAACCCCTAATAAAAACGCTACAATAAATATTTAAAAGCACCATTCCTGAAATAAAACTAATCTGTAAAATCTGAGTTAAAACCAAGAAATATGTACACTGCGTGACAGATAAAACTACAACAATAAAAACATTCCCTAAGGCTGTAATTGAAACTAGTTAACAGGAACTTACTGGCAATTCCACCAGAGAAGATGGCTGGTCCCCCGGCCTGATCCCAGGGTGCTGCCGTACACCTAACCTGGCTTGGTGCTGGACATAGCACTTTTGGGAGACCATGCAGTAGAAAGAGGGGGGGGGGCAAAGTAGGAAATGTGAATAGGGTGGGGTCCCAGAAGGGTCACATGGGAGGGGTGAGATCACACAAAGCAGACAGAAAGGAGAGGATGGGAAGGATGACACAGGTGACAGTAATATAGTGATAATGAGGAAGAGGTAGGGTCACGTGCTGCCGTGAGGAATGTGGAGCATGGATGTTGAACATTGTGGATGTGAAATAGGGTGGAGTCCCAAACTGGTAAAGAAAATGGAGTCTGACATTTTTAATGAGAAACTGGATGGAGTCCCACATTAGTAATGACAAATTGGATGGAGTCTGACACTGTAATGAGAACTGGGAGTGGAGTCTCATTAGGGTAATGAGAAATGGGGTGAGATCTTATTATGGTGATGAGACATGGGGGTGGGATCTCATTATGGATATGAGAAATAGGGTGGAGTCTGATTATGACAAAGAGAAATGGGGTGGGATGTCAGTATGGCAATGCAGAATGGGGTGGGGTGTCAGTATGATAATGTGGAATGGGGTGGGATCTGATTAGGATCATGAGAAACAGGGTGGGGTCTCAGTGTGGTAATGAGAAACAGGGTGGGGTCTCACTATGGTAATGAGGAACGGGGTGGGTTCCACTTTGTTGAAGAGGGTTGGGGGCAGTGTCACACTGGAAAATGACAAGAGAATTAAGTCCCTTAAAAATTTAAACATGCAAACCTTAGTTTTTAAAAACTGTTCTGAAGAAAGATTCTAAAACTGTAAATAATTAATCAGTAGCCGCATCACGACAGACCTCTACACCTCACAGAGTACAAGGAAGACCAAGTAAATAAGTGTGTTTTTCTCTTCGTTCTGCACTTTCATTGCACATATTTTCGTCTTTATTTCCAAAATAATAGCAGAATGTTGGCCCGAGTCAGCAGTTTGCAACACACAACATGTGTGAATAAAGAATTCGGAATATGAGCTACGTGGAGAGAGAGAGAGACAGAAAGGATGACCGGTTTAGTGAAGGATATGTGCATCAATCCCACTGCTGTCTGACTGATCCGGTCATGAGCCCCCTCCACCCCAGCAGTTGTCCCACCCTTATACTAGCCCTCAACTGTGCTTAGCTAGCAACCATCCTGGTCCCAGCAGTGATACAGATCAAACTCAGCACCCCAGAAGAGCATCCATGGAACACCCGGAGACCCGGTCGAGGCCCTGAGCTGGTGAGCAAAAGTTGTGAATCCTCAGCAGGGGTCCTGCTTCCCGAAACGATCCACCATTCATCGTACTCTGACTGAACAGATGCTACCACGTTTGGCACTTTGAGCAGAAGTATCTGCTGAGCAGCCGTTATGTAAAGCCACAGAATTGACTTGACCTCTGAACCTTCTGGCGAGATGCACGGGGCACTGATGAGGAAAGCGCACGGCGTCGGCGAGCGAGAGCGTCCGAAAGAGCCGCCGGAGCGTCCCGCTGATCAAACGCGGCAGATGTGCCTCTGGGCGGAGGGGCGAATGAAAACAAATGAGGCTGTAGTGACGTTTGATCTGGAAAATGGATGTGCAAGCTGGCGTTCCGTCTGAAGTTTACGCGCCGCTTTCAAGATGTCAGCTGATGTTTTCTTTGATATATGACATTGGTCTCTGCGCAGGAACACTGGAAGTTCAAGGAGCCTCTGCAGTAATGTGCTGCGCTTGGGATTTTTGATGGCACCCCCCCCCCCCTTTAATGCACGGCCGTGTGGCGACCGCTGTGCTTCGCTCCTTAGCGCCACCGCTCTTTTAATGGTCGAGCTGCTCTTAGATTGCCATCCTCGGCCATCTTTTGTTCACCCGACTTAACTGCGAAGGCTGCTTCTTCCCACTTACTGCTGTCCCTCGGTGGATATAACTCGCGGCTGGACTTGTTTAGCCCACGAAAGCTACTCTGATGCCTGCAGATTTTATAGCCAGACGTGAAGCCGATGGTTACGGCCCACGCAGTGCGAACCGTCTCCGACGACGGGGCCGCGTTCCGCGCCTCGCAAAAAGAGGAACCCTGCCCCACCGCAGAGCAGACGAGAGTCCGGCTCCAGCACACGACAATCCTTTTTTTGCACACGGTTATTTTTTATTCCTTTTATCTGCCACGTTTCATAACAATTTGCTCGCAAGCTGCTCTTTTGTTTGCCATTTGGAACGACTGCGTCATTTTTGCTGCATCACTTCGGGGTCAAATACATTTATCTGGGTATCTGGTGCGAATTCTTTCCTGAAAACGGTGAAAAAGTGCAGAGCCTTTCGGCGTTTCTCACGGCAGAAAATTCCGGTTTCTGACACGTCCAAAGTTCATGCCAAAATTGCTCTAAATGTCCCACGGAAAAATGTGTGTAACACTTGAACAAACAGCAATTGAGAGAAACGTGTATAAAATGTCCATCCATCCACTATTAACTGCTGTATCCTGGTCAGGGTCACGGCAAAGTATAAAATTAACATTGAAAAATAACGGTTTTGCAACGTAAACTCACCATGGGGGTGTGCTAACATGAGGAGGAAGACTATCTGAAAATAAACAACTTTATTCATAATAATTTTTTTTTTTTTTTGCACAATGGGGGCAAAAGAGAAGTTGCGAACACAAATGTGGACCAGAGGACTGAAAGTGATAAATTGAAATTGGAACTGGAACAGGCTTCTTCATTGCAAGGTGACGCTTCAACCACCACAAACCCCTGATAAATGTCCAGCATGCAGCCTTTCCTCCATTTTCCACACCTCCGTTTTATGGAGTTTTACAGACAAAAAAATTCCATCCACTAGTTATCAATAACCAGGGGAAAAAAAACTGAAAAATCAAAGTTAATGAGAAAATAATGTAAGGGAAAATACGAATTATTAACCTTGTTTAAACTTGTTTGAAGACAATATTTGTCAGTCAATAAAATAATAAATAATAAAGGAGATGAAGCAGCAGTGTGATGGAGTCGTATCTGCTCCCGATATGTGATTCACCGGATTGTATGTATGTTCCAGTTACAGTATTGACTTTACATTTTATTACCCGCGTTACATGTTCGTCGCACGTTGCAGGTTATGAAAGTCCAGCCTACAGCACTGTAGTAAAAAATACTTCAATTAATGCTTGTGTTGTTTTGGATTTCTGCCATATCTGGACGCCCCCTCCCCCCGTGTGGTGTGGAAAATCGAGGACGGGATCTATCAGCTGCGATCCGCTTCCGACGGGCTCAAATACAGAATCCTGGGCCAACGCGGAACTTAGGAGCCGCGCCCCTGGGGAGCAGAGCCGGGGTCCGAGCCCTGAGCAAGGGGACGGCGAGGCGAGGGTAATCCAGCGTGACGTGACCCGAGTGTGTCTGCCGCTGTGTTTCCCCTCAAATACGTCAGGTGGTCCCATCATCACTTATTCATGGCGGACCGTCAGAGACGGACTCATTCAGCCCGGCTGCCACCGCTGAGAGTTTCAAGGTCATGCTGTGTCCTGGATCTGTTACTTACAGTTATCACAGCTCCTGGCCTCTGGGCGTGGACGTGGGTTCGATTCCAGCTCAGTCTCTGTGGAGTTTCCTCCCACAGTACAAAGACGCATGTTTCAGGTGAATTGGTCACTGTAAACAGGAGGACTGTGTGTGTCCCGGCCCTGCGGGTGGCTGCTGGCAACGGATAGATGTGTGTTTTTCAGTTTTACTGTGTCGCTACCGGTTTTTTGTGTTGCACGCCCCTGTGGGGGTGATTTTAAGCTTTGTGTGTGTGCAGCGTGACTGTGTGTTTGTCTCTCACCTGCAGGGGATGGATACACCCTGGGAGACCAGCGGTTGGGGGGGCGGGGTGTCCCAGAGAGGTGTTAGATGGAAACAGGTACAAGAACATACTTGTCCCAGGTGCACAAGTTAATTAGCCTAACACACGGACACAAATAAACACACACACACACACACACACACACACACACACACACACACACACACAAATATGCACAAGTTCACACACACGTGTGTATAGATGCAAAAATACAGGGCAGCAACACACAGGTTTTCATCCAGGCTGTTGGCAGGTTGAGCGGGAGGAGAGGAGCTGGATTCAGAGTTGGGGGTGAAGAGGGGTGTGCTGGGGGTCCGGTTTAATATTGGTGATGAGTAGAAAGGACCAGGCGGTCCAGTGTGTCACAATATTATTAATAAATTGTACTTTGCAGAATTTTTAATTGGTTAATAAGGCAAAAAGAAAACCAAGTTTAAAAAAAACACAAGTGAATTTTGTCATTTTCACGCATACAACTGAAAATGCGCAATGCAAAGAAATTTAATAAAATTTTGCTAAAATGAAAAATTTCCATACATACAGCAGGATTATCATGTCAGGATGTTTTTTTTAAATCCTATATATGATACATTTGGATGAGCAGTCAGCAAACTGTCCCCGGTTGATGCGCAGTAAGTTGTGGTTAACGGCACCTCAGCTCGTACCTGGAGGACAGGAGGTGTGGCGGGTCCCTGATTAAACAAACACTGTCCTGCACCCGGGGATTAGGGGCCTAATGAACACAACACACACAGCGGTCGGCCCCCAGCAGCCCTGGGGACACTGAGTCACGGCTGCTTGTGATCATAATTTTGCTTTGCCGCCTTTTCTTTAAGAAATGATGTTCCATACTTGGGTGGTACCCAGAAAGCGCTGCTCCACCTGCAGGCGGACCCCACAAGCACAGCCTGAAACCAAGGGCCCCTAATTCCCCATGGCACACACTCCCAGGTAGGGGTTGGGGGGCGGTCTTTAACTGCAGGGGTGGGATTTCCACCAGGGTCTCTAACCCCGTTGCCGAGATGGTCGTCAAGGAGACCAGCAAATCTCAGAGGCGGTTGCCCTCTGACCCCCAGCGATTTCGGGTGCTGGAGCATTAAACCCCTCAATGGAGCCTGCAGATTGTGATGGAGGAGAGAGGTGAGACTAGGTGTCCATAGGGGGTGGAGCTCCTTGAAAAAAACAATGTCAAGGACTTGGTCTTCTTCTCTGGTTCTTCTAGACAGCAAGCAAAACGTGCGCACACACACATGCGCGCGCGCACGCACGCATGAACACGCAGGGACAGACAATGATGCAGAAGATGATGACCAAAGCTGGACCGAGACCTTCACATGAGAGCAGCTCCTCAAAACACATTTTCCTCTTGAACCGGGAGACATTTTACGTTAATAGAGAAACATTTTTTTCCATAGTTATTACAGAAAAGGTTTGACAAAAAGAGAAATAAAGAAGCAGACAGACGGACAGGCAGACAAACGCAAAGCAATGGACAAACTGAACAGGCAGACAGACACAGAGACAGACGTTACAGACAGAGAAATAGAGTAAGAAACAGAATCAATTGACAAAAAGACAAACTAACAGACAAATGAACAGACAGATAAGTCCAGAGAGAAATAAAGGTGTTATATAAACAGATTATATAAAGTGTGTTCTGGAGAACCACCAGCGTGACCAGAGCCGGACTAAAGCCCATTTAGCTAAACCAGTTTATCACCGAGTCCCTGTCGCCATGTCACGTCGCACGACAGCTTCACAGGCTCATTCAGACCCCTATTATGGGTCCATCGGGTCGACTGGCCTGTTCGTACCCAATGGCATGGGGGGTGTACGGGTGGGGGAAGGGGGGGTCAACACTCCAGCCACATAGGAGCACTTTGCAGGTTTTCTAAAAAAATAAGTTTTATTCCCTAAAGTGGTGGTGGATGGGGGGGGGGGGGGGTGGGGGCATCCTGACGGGGGCGGGAACATTTTTGCGCTTGTGGGGACCNGGGGGGGGGGGTCAGGTGGCATCCTGACAGGGTCGGGAACATTTTTGCGCTGATGGGGACCACTCTGCCGGCAGGGAAAGGTCCCTCGTGACAGACAGGGTCCCTCATCCGAACGGACATGTGGGGCCCATTGAAATACTTACCATCAATAATTTACCCCACCCCTCTCTCTCTGATCACAGGATGAAGGTTGAGGGGGAGGTGGGTTCATATAGGGGCCCCCCCTCCCCCCTCCCCTCATTCCCTCCATCATGTGAACAAACGCAGTGACCAATATACATTGAAAATGATATCCCTGGGCTTAATCTTAATCCTTGGTCTGCCGCTCCCCTTATTTAGCAACGGCTGTCAAGCCAGCGATTGGCCACGCCTGTGCACACGGTTGCCGCGCCATCACGACGGCTGCGTCGACATGGCGTGTTCACCTTAACCGCGTCCGCAGGTAAAACCACACCTAAAAATCCAGGATTATCTCCCGGTTCAACTGCCGGCATCGGGCTTCTTCCGGAAGGACCCAAACGAAATCCTCGCTTCTCCTTCTGTTATCTCCAACGCGCACGGTCGGTCGCTGGTTCGACCGCCTCTGCCGCATAAGAGAAGCAGTCGGCCACATAAAGGTTAAACCCGGGGATATATTTTGGTCACCAAACATGTGCAGCTCAGCGACTGCATGTACATATATAACATATATCACCCCCATAACCCCGAAAGGGAACCCTGTTTTAGTCCCGAATTTTCCTTAATTCTTCAGATGAGATGAATTTCAAGCTCTGCTTGATAGCAGGTAAATTATTACATTATTAGCTTCCAACCAGACCACTGCCCCTCTCTTTGCCCCCCCCACCACAAAAAAAGGAAGATGGAACCGAGAGAGGCCGCATGAAAGGCATGCTGGGACTTATCACTGCACACATACGGGAATCTCGGAGGATTTGAGGGAGGCGGCGGCGGCCACACGGCCGGATTAGCCTGTGACATCATTAGCCATGACGAACCGTCACCGGCTTCGGCGGTGCGGATTTCAGTAAGCCAGACCGGGTGCAGAGCAGCGGAATGGAGAGATTCACGAAGCCCCCCCCCCCCCCCACCACCAGTGCCACCTCCCATCCCCCGACACACTCCCCTGGATTTCCACACTTGAGGAAATTAGACCGGTCGTTGGCCAAACCGAGCCGGCGGGACCACGAAGGCTCGACGCTCTTCAGGGGAGCCAAATGTGTCTATTAACCCCATGCGCACACGCTCATCCTCTAAGGAGCTTGGGATTCTCCTGGGGTCTTCACGGGTTGTTTCCAAATGGCTCGGGGAAAAGAAAATAAAGCCCCCTCCGACTGCAGCGCTCTGCAGAGCCACGCGGCTACCGGAATTTTCCAATTTTCGCCTCTCTCAAGGGTACAATAGCACTTTCCTTCCTGAGACGTGAGCCTCATTTTTTTTTTTTTCAATCGTAACTGTAGTTTCTCAAACCACCCGGCAGCATGTTTCCACACGGGCTCCAGAAAGTTCTGGAAGTGCTCCTGTGATTCATTGGTTTGTGGGGGGGGGAGTTGAGCGAGTCAAGTGATGACACGGCGCTAAAAAGATCAACTGCCGTCTGTCTGGCAGAATTTGTCAAACCGACAGCTCGAGCGCTTGGTTAAGCGGCAATGGCTCAGTCGCGTTATAATTATCTCCTTCTGCTAAACAACGAAAAGAGGCCCCTGCTGAGCAACCGCTGCGTCGGCGCTGACCCCGGGCTGACCAGTGGCTCGGAACCCCCCACGGACGCTGCCTTGAGTGGCGACATCTGCTCGCGTCTATTCTTTTATAATTCGTGCGCTAAAATCATCCTCCCGGATAAAGCGTATTTCAGTCCTCAAGACCTGCTCATCAAGAGACTTCTTGTAAAAATAACTTCATTTACACGGGAGAAATAATGTGTTCTGAAGTCACGAACGAGTCGCCCCTTTTTTCCACCAATCATCTAAACTTCCTACTCCTTCCTTTTTGGAAACTAAATTCAAAACCACGGCGTCAGAACTGGTGTGGGCAACTTCATGTCCAGGATTAAAGGTGTCCAGATCAGTTCTGGCGCCGTGGTTTTGATTTAAATTTCCTCACTGAACTGTAAACGCAGTGTGGATTGGCTCAGTGCCCTGAGGGTCACTGCTGGACCCCTCAGTGGTCTTTTGTTTCTCAGCCCAGTAATGTCACCAGTGGTTCCTGTTCTGCCTGTGAGATGCTGGTGTTCCATCTACTCAGGAATCCAAAGCAACTTACACTGATTTACCCTGCAGCTGGGTGACTTTTACTGGAAAACTTCCAGGTAGGTTAGGCTCCAGACCACCACAACCCTGACCAGGATGGTAGTAGACAGACGGACTTTAAGGTCAGTGCTGCCCTCAAAGAACCTACAGCAGGCAGTGGGTCACTAGGCTGGGAGTGTAAATTCTGTCCACTGCACAGTGTCCAGCTGAGGAAAAAACATTGTACTTCTGTGCATGGTGGGGTGGGGTGGGATGGTGTTGCAGAACCTCACGGCAGCACCGCCTCTTCAGCAGGATTTTACCGTATCCCTCACCAACTGACAGCCATCGACTCAGCCGCCGTTAATGAGAATGGACCTGGTGGGTGTTTGGAGCGCATCCCTTTGCTGCATCCATCCAGGAGTCACCCTGACCTCTCCCACCAGCTGCTGTCCCCCCCGGTGGGGGGACTAATGATCCGGCAGTGGGGGGGGGCAAAACAGCCAACGCAGCTCTTTACACCCTCTGCTTCAGCACAAGGGGGCGGACTTGCTCTCCGTCCAGGCCCCCACCTGGCCGGAGGCTTCAGGGCACCTGGTGAAAGCCGACACCCACCCAGCAACTCAAGGCCCCTCAGGCCTCCTGGGGTCACAGGAACTGTCAGGGTGACAGTTTGTGTCCAGGATTAAAGGTCAGCCACTGTCCGGTCCCAAAGAGGAAGACAGGAACTTCAGTCTGTCTGTGTGTAGGACCTCTGCACCTTTGCAGGTGTGTTTCTTCCAGCAGGTGTGTGTCTCCCAACAGGTGTGTTTCTCCCAGCAGGTGTGTTTCTCACACAGACTACGAATAATGAATAATTGACTTGACATGACATGGAGTAAAAGACTGTGAATGAATGAATGAGTGGATGAATGAATGAAACACTACAGATCACACGGTATGAATTCCATGACAGCAGGAACCAGGTAGTGTACCCATTTCACCCCCAGTGCCTCAGGGGTCACAGTGTGTTCATACACAGGGCACAGTGTGGTGTCTACTGGAGTGAGAACTTTACAGCGAGGACACTTTGGAGAACAGCGTTTGCTAAGTGAATCATTATAGATACAGGAGTTTGTGCCTCTTCTACCAACAGTCTTGCTGACATTCCTCCAGAGCCAGAGACCCCAAAGTCCCCATCTCTCTCCTCCGCATTTCATTGCTGCATGGATGCATTTGCCTGTGTGTGTGTGTGTGTGTGTGTGTGTGTGTGTGTGTGTGTGTGTGTCCTCAATAATTCAGGAGCTGTCTGGGATTCCTCTCACTTCTCCAGAACAAACAGCCCCCAGGTCGCCAGAGATCAGGCTGTTTACAACAGGAAGGGGGCCGCAAAGAAGCCCCCAGGGGAAGCCGAAGAGCCACAGGGAAGACGCTGCTGCTGTACATGGCAGATTTACCTTTATTTATCTACCTGATCTGTTTTTCCAAGGTGACGTGCAGTGATTCACCTAATTTTACTGCTGGCTCATTTTTACTGCATACATTCACAGTAAGAACCTTGATCAAGGCGCCTATAACAGGAGGTGGGATTTGAACCTGGAAACATCGTGTGCAAAAGCAGCAGCTCTAACTGGCACGCCCCCTGCTGCTCATAAATATCCCTCACCTGACCTTTACCTGACCCCACCCCCCCGGGCTGTGGCCATCAGGAATCCCTCGTATTTCTTACACACCTACACGCTGTCCTCAATTGTCAGTTTTAAATATATGCAAATAAATCCTGCATGAATATAATCTGCCAATGTGGTCAAATATAGATCATCACTAAATTTGTTTAAAAAAGAAACACAGTTTGATAACACTTTATATGTCCTATAAGTTGTCCAATTTGCAACAAAGGAGGTGTAAATATTGCTTTACTGGGGTATAATGAAAATGTAATGGTCACTCCTTCCCCACGGAGGTATTTTTATTATTTATTGTCATTATTTATTCATTTATCTGACACTTTCACCAGAAAGGACCTACAGTGTTTGGCTTGTAGACTAAGCAGCGTATGTTTATTTACTCCTTTATACAGCAGGGTAATTTTACCTTTATCAGTTGAGGGTAAGTACCTTGATCAAGGGCACTACAGCAGGAGGGGGGGATTTGAACCCCACTCCTTCAGTGAAGCATGAACAGATCAGCCCCTCCTGTTCTTTCTCACACACATCTAAATGGTTCATAGATGCACATCCCCCCCCCCAGGCTGTCACCTTCCTATTCCACTCATCACCCCCCCACCCCCACAGTTCCCTGTGATCCATCATCCCGCCGCGTGAATATTTCATCACATGTGGTCCTCTGACATGTCGCTACAAAGTGCAAATACAACGGCCAGCAGGAGGGTTGTTGTCACCTTGTGTCCCCGAGAGTGCGCCGAACACGTTGCTGCAACCTAGATAACATGTCCTCGGGGTCACGGGGTCGAATCCCACGATGCATATGTGCGAGTGTGTGTTTGTCTACGGTGATGTCGCCTGTCCTCCCCCTCCGCATGAGAAGGATGCGTGGTCGCTTGTCATCCACACGAAATTTAGCCTGCACAGCCACCATTTAAGCCACAGCTCTGATCTTACTGCCGAGGGTGAGAAAACTGTATTATCTAATTATAGATAAGATATAAATTATCTTAATTATCTAAGTTTTCTGAATTTGAGGATAAGGCACGATGGGACCTTCCATCGTTGGCTCCCACTCTTACATTATTTTTGATGTGTTTATTCTGAACACCATTCCTTCATGTATCTGTTCTGTAAAAGTTCTGTTTTTGGGGCAAACGTCACCTGTGCTTACCCTCCGAGCCAATAGATGGCAGTAAAGGGCCCCCAGAACAGGAGTGTGGAAACGCCTTAATTCTTCTCACTTCCACAGTGTACGGAACTTTGTGGCAAAAGTTTAAGGAGTAAATCGATTGACTTTTGCCATTTTTCATCATTTGAAAAATTTGCTTTTACGACCCAGAATGCACTAGCTGCACCCAAAAACTGCTCCTCAAAAATCTGCATTTGGTAAAATTTCAAAGTGTGGGTGAGGGACACGCTTTAGGTTGTGGGTGAGTCCAGGTAAGAGGATGCAGACTGGATGTGAAAGTGTGGCTTTAAGAGAGTGGGGCATTATGGGAAGTGGATGTGATTTTAGAGACGTGGCTGTCGGCCATTTTGTCTGTGCAGGATAATTGCATAAATAAGAGGGAGCAATTGGTGGCAAAAGTTACACGAGATGGTTTTTCTGATACATGTATGTGTTTGACAAAAAAGTGCGGAGTTATAAAGTTGTTCACGGTAAAAACAACGCCGGCCCTGGAGTGTTCAGTGTGAAACTCTCCTGGGTTTCTCACCACAGTCAGAAGCAGCCAAGAAAAGTAATAAGGATGCGCTGCAGTCATATCTCAGCTGTTCTCCTGATAGCATTGAATTACCCGCTTGCATTGTTCAAACATCTTGTATATTATTAATCTCATCAGGACCAGGTTAGATTCAGATAACAAAAAATAGCTGCACTGTCTTATTTTTACACAAAATAAAATAAGTAAAGGGATGTTTTGTACTGTTAAGCTTTTACTGACTGTAGCTAAGTGGTTAAAGTGGGTTTTGAGTTATGAACAAAATGAGTTATAAATACTCTCTAAACTGTGTCCATGAGCTGAGGAGGTAATTTATGTGTTTATTTGCTGACAATATTCTTCTCGCCATTTGAACATGCTGTTCTTCAGCTACAGTTTGTTGGGTTTTCCCAGCGTCCCACAGTGGCAATGAATGTTTAATGAGCCTCCTGCCTCCGGGGCTGCTGTGGGCACATCTGTGTGTTGTGCTCGCTGTGCACGGCCACCCACCGCCATGCCCCCATCTGACAGCTCTGGCGCGACTAATGCCACTTCACCCCAACGGGGACTGGGGACCCTGCTCTGCTGCTGCTGCTGCTGCTGAAATATTTACATATCAGTGGAACCGGGGCAAATATGGGGCCATTTAACCTGTGGCAGTGCAGTAACATGGTGTCACCTGGATCTGAGTGTGTGTTTGTGTGTGTGTGTAAAGAAGCAGCAGAACACAGACGTGCACCCAGGCAGCACATCCTTGCATCCGGTGATCCAGTCCCAGGGGTGTCACCTTGACGGACGTGATGAATGTGTGCATGCTGTCCATGGTGCCCCCAGCTGTACACACTGTGCCCTTGAGCTGCAAAACACATGAGCAGTAGCTGCTGTGTGGATCACAGGTAACCAAGGCTACCAGGTCCAACCAAAGGCAGCCCTGGAGGGAGAGCAGATGCAAAGGACACTGAAGACCCTGAAAAAGCCGGTGAGGTAAAACAGTGTGTTTTACCTGCTAGTTGATGACTGCAGGCACTCCTGACACTCCTGCTTTCCTTTGCTGAACCTCCAGTAGATGCTCCACACTTCCACTGGGGATCTAAGCTGGTTCTGTTCACCATGGTTTGCGGCTACTGAGGTGTTTACCCTGAATCAACACAGAAAAAATTATCCTCCTGTAAAAACAGAAAAAAAATGGCGGCAGGAAAAGTGTCGCAGCCACAGTTTCTCTATGAAGCCCAAAGTGGGCGAAAGCAGCGCAGATCCATCCACCTGAGCCCGACCAGAAGGCCTCACACCTGCCCTTCAAATACTGCATATTGCTGAGCTCAACCAGGCAGGTGAAATGCTGAAGCAACGAACACAGGTTCCTGTCAATCACGGAGAATAAGGAATGAAACCTCAAAAAAAGGCACCGGGTGAATACGAGGTTCCTGCAGTGAGGAAACGGGGGGGGGGTGACCTCAAAATGCCAGGGCTTCTGAAGAAAGAAGGCTTTTCTGATGAGCTGGTGAAGGATATCTGCTCCACTTCCACAGTGGATCAGCACAAATTGTCACTGGGAAAAACAGAACAGCACTGGGTCGCAGCACCGAACAGCAACGAAGCCATGAAAACGCAGGGTGGTGGGTTCAGTACCTCGGACAGCAGCCAGCCTCCCTCACACTAAAACATCTGCAAACATCTGGACCACCAACAGGAAGATCGTCACATTAACCTGAAGAGTGAAAGCTGTTTGAGTTCGAGGCCCACCGCATCTCTCAGGGAGCTTTGCAGTAGTTGTGGACCATGGCCTGGTTGCTCGCCCACCCTAATAGTATAATTGATTTGGAACTGACCAGACTGACCCCTCCCCAGGGAGTCTCAGCTTTTGTGTTCCTTTCACTTTTGTTACACCGATCTTTGCAGTTAAAGAACCAAAAGCAGCTCCTTCCCACCAGGCTGTAGGAAGTTCAGCAGGGGGTCTGGTGTCCCCGTGGGGCAGAGGGTGCTGTGTTGCTCTCCCTTTGCTGAGGGCTTGAAATCGGACCTGGATGCGGCTCTGCCTGCATGTGGCTCAGAGGGCACAACTGAGCTTCCCCGGCCTGGCTGGGACTCGAACCCATGGCCTCTGGGGTGAAAGTAGGGAAACTCTGAGAAGGACCGGCAGCTGCTGAGAAGCTCCACCTCCAGGTCTGTTTGTTTGGGGCCGATGGGGAAGTGACAGTCAGTTTGTATTGGAACAGTGGAGAAAAAGGAAATGAAAGCAGTTTTATAAGACAAGTTATTATCAGACAAAGAAAATATTTCACAGATGTGAGAATTTAAAAAAATCTTTATTTTGCACATAGCTTCACAGTCTGATAAATAAAGGCCACAATGAGGGCCAAACGCTGCTGGTCAAGCATTTCTTTGGTTGTAGTATTTAGTTCTTGGTTTAAAGGGTTTTGGGTTCAAATCCCACCTCCTGCTCTGCTACCCTCAGTCAGATATTATTATTATTATTATTATTATTATTATAACAGACAAACAGGAACACGCTGCTGCAGGGGAAAATATGCCGAAACGGCAGAATTGGGCTCACCTGCCAAACCCCACCCTAATAATAATAACAATAATAATAATAACAATAAACACAAGTAGTACCATGGATACAGGCCTGTTTAACACAGTGACCTCAACAGCACAATTTATCACATGGCCTTTTGGAGGCATCACAGCGGCTTTACATCATTTCTAATCAGATCAGCCGTCTAATTCAGTCGCTCTCCTGTTTATTGTTTATTTGCGGGGGGGGGGGGGGGTCAGGGTGGGGGTTGGGGGGGTTGAGGCAGATTCTNGGGGGGGGGGGGGGTGGTCAGGGTGGGGGTTGGGGGGGTTGAGGCAGATTCTGCTGTTTTGGCACATTTTCCCCTGCAGAAGCGTATTCCTGTTTGTCTGTTCAGCAGGAGGCGTGTCAGTCAACACGTGTGACAGCACCCTGAGGCCTGGGAATGAGAGAGGGGCATCTGGGGTCAAGCTGGGAGCCCCCCCTGCCGCCAAACAGCTTCCCATCTGCAGGGGTCCAGGGTCCCCAGGGCAGCAACTGTCATTATCAACAGAAACAGCTGTCCTCACTACAGTTACCATGTTTACCTTGTTTGCGTTTATTATTCTGACACTGTTCTCCAACTCCACTACTAGGGCTGTACATTGCTTACACTGATTTACCCAGTTTACTGCAGTAATACAGTGTAAGGACCTCGATCCAGGGTACTACAGCAGGTGGTGGAGTTCAAACCCAGGTCCACCCAGCTGCTGTTCTTTTTTAGCACTGAATGTCTTTGTTACCTTGTCTGCCCTGCTTACCTGTCCACCTTGTTCACTCAGCTTACCCTGTTTACCCCAGTTTGTCCCCACAGCTCTGAAACAGAGATGTGGACAAACTGTACAGGAGGCAGTGTAAAACAGTGTAAACATGTTAGTGAACAACAGGGACCCCGTAGAGTAAAACTTCAGTAATAAGAATAACAGCAATATTAAAGAACTGGGACTCACAGGGGAGTGGTCAGCTCCAAAACCATTATTCTATTAAAGTTGGTTATTATTATTATTATTATTATTATGGCTAAAATAAGAAAAAAGAGATTTAGTGAATCAGTCAGTTTGAATTTACATACAGTGTGTATTTTTTCTGATTGGAGCCATTTTAATTGTTCTGATACAGCTGTGGTCGAATTGATCATATCTCCAAATGTACTGACTGGAATTGACCGGAATTGACCGGAACTGACCGCTGGACCGAGATAAATGTGTGTGACCATGAAGGCCAAGGTGAGCTTAGAGGGAAGGCACACTCATTTCAACTACGTAAATGTGTGTTTGCAGTGTATTTCCAGTGCCCATTGGAGCAAGGCATCCTCCTTATTGTCATCTTCACACACACACACACACACACACACACACACACACACACACACGCACACACACACGCACACACAAAAGGAGTGTGTTCAGATCCAGGCCATTGAACAGGGGATGGCAGCAGTGTGTGTGTGTGTGTGTGTGTGTGTGTGTGTGTGTGTGTGTGTAGCCATTCCAGCACAGTTTGAGTCAGTCCAGTCCAGTTGGTTCTGGTTCAGTACAGTCCAGAAGGTCATCAAGGGATGTCAAAGCAAGAGCTTCTCACCAAGTTCCCAAAGTTTGTGGACTCTTCTCCACCAGACCTTCTCTGGCAGGAAGGATGTCGGGTCTGTGGGATGAGTGATGAGTGTGTTGCTTGGTGCCTGAGGAGATCTCATAGCAGCCTGCTGCACTGATGTGTCCGTTTACTGTGGTAATTTGATGGAATGAAATAAGGACGGAGTGGGACTGGTTTGGTCTGACGGCAAATTTCCTCTGGGCTGAAGCCTGTTCACTGGGGTTTTGTACCTACTGACCGCGGTCAGTGAAGGACAAAGCGGTCGGTGAAACACGCAGGACACTGGACCATGTAATTGTCCACCTGGTGTGGGGAGAAATGTGAGAAACTAGCACAACTTCGGGCCTCACTGGCCGTTGCCGGACACACAGGAGAAAACAAATGAAACTTCTACCATGAGCTGTTGCAGAAGACACTGACAACAGTCAGCACTGCGCCTCCTATAGCCCGGACTGGGTACTGCAGCTGGACTGTTAAACATCTCTCTGTGGGCTTCGATCATCAGGTCTCTAAACCCCCTTCTGTTAGAATAATGCACCAATGCTAATAAAATGCCATTATTATTATTATTATTATTATTATTATTATTATTAACAATAATAATAATTACACAGGTGCAGCATTTCATCAGCATTTTAACTTGACTGTGACAGCACTGCACTTGCACTATATATGAACCCATACAGTATATGAAGCAAACTGTCTGCTAATAAATACTGATCCTCAGCTGATTCGACAGGTAAGACACCGACCAATTTAGATGTAATAAACACTCTGAACGTAAACACACACACACACACACACGCGCGCGCGCGCGCGCACAAAAGGGGGCTTGTTGCGGGTGTCGGACAGGTACGTGCGGACAGGTGTGTGGCGTGAGGTAGAGCTGAGGACGAAAAACACACTTCCTGTTTAATAAGAGCGCGAGGTGCGCGCGGCTACTCAACATTTCCTAAAAATCACGGCAGTTAGTGAGGATAAAACACCAAACTTTAAATTCCTCGACAACTAAGTATTTATCATCCGCGACCTCCGTTTCCCCGCATTTTAAACGTCCTCTTTTTAGTTTCTCATTATTTCGGTTTTGAAAACGGCTCATTATTTTATTTGTTCACAGCAAATGAAAAATAGAAAAACTGCTTATTCGGATTTACAATAATCTCCTCCGCCAGTCGTTATAATTCAACCAGATTATTTTCAAAAATAAAAGTTTCAAACCTTGGCGTTAAAATGTGCAACGTTTATCTTTTATTAGCGCGATAGCAATAAAATCAAATGAGACACATATCCCGCCGATGTAACGTGATTTGCACAGGGAACATATAAATACTTATAATTCATATCGAACTACGAATTATCAAAAAGTATCTTTTCTTCTTATCCTCACCGCACTGACTGTAATATTTAGTCGGGATATTTCATTTTTTTCTAGAAAAACGAAAACATTTCCTGTGAAAATTATCAAAAATCAAAATTAAAAAAGCGCGAATCGTTTCAGATATACCGACAAATCTCAGCAATTATTTTGATTACATTTAATAACCGGAATTTAATTCCCAGTTATCTGACAAAATGCGTGAATTAAAAAAAACGCGTTTAACCCAGTTAAAGCAACAATATCATTATTAGGAAACCAGAATTACATATTAACATTTATTCACGCATAAATAACTATTTAATTCTGTGTATACAGGGATTTTTAACGACCATTTAATATTAGAAGTTTTATAACACGTAATAATAAACATTTTATTAGATTGATAATAATAATAATAATAATAATAATAATAATAAAAGAGAGACAAAGTGGTCAGAAGTTTTTATTAAACGTTATGAAAACAACATTCCACCCGGAAACATGTGGTCTGGACAACCGGCACCAAGTACACGTTTCTCCAATAAATATATGTATTATATTTAATATGTACACATTTACACACCAGTTTGTTCCGACTCATCCCGAAATAATTCACACTATTTATGTTCTATCCAGGTAATTCATTTCGTAACAGTGCGACCCCCCCCCCCACCCAAAAAAAACCCCATAAAATACACGATTGAACGACCACTGAATGAGCTGTCCTGAGAAAATGAGAGTTAGTAAAGAACAACTGAAAAGAAAGTGATGAGCTCGTTGCCGGCAGATGAAGCGATGGTTCCTCAATAATCGCCTACGGGAGCAAATATGGCGCATCGATCGATTAACTGATCGACAAACTCGGCAGAGACGGGACCGACTGACCAGGTAACTGGTTAATAGAAAAAAACATACATTATGTTTAATATTTGAACTTTACTGGACTACATCTTTTGGAGGGTGATTGTCAGTTTCCTGGCGACCGTTTGAGTTCACTTTTTATAAACTTGTTAAAAGTGTTCGAATTGAAATCAGAAATAAATCGATTCTAAATGGAATGATTTAAAAAACACAGTTTTACACCCCGCCGTTAGTGAAACCCGCAGAAATTTGGATTTGAGTGATGAAAGCGCCACTTTGGCTAAAACACAGACGTGTGATGTATGAATACATAATTATGCAACTAAATGATATGTTTGCAGTAGAAAGACTAAAATACCCGTGGAAAAAAAAGCAAAAAGTAAAACATTTATTTCAAAGTCTCATTCCGTCTTGGAGGAAGACACTTCATCTTAAACAAACACTTTTCAGACAAACACTTTTTAAAGACGTCTCCAGTGTCTGGAGCAGGTTCTCCGTTCATATTCCATACTTCAAAAGAGTTAAATCCTTTTTGAAATAAAAGTTATTTCGCAGCAGCTGCAGCCGCACTGAAAACTGCGCCCGTTTCCCTTCAGCACCGTTTTCTCCCGTCCGACGTAGTGCAGTAAATCTCAGCCTTTTTTACCCTAAATATTCATCAGGATAACAAAGTCGCACAATATTTGCATGCCGTTACATACAAACATGGTATTAAGACCTATTTTTTTTCTGAATAATCGAGCGAAAGATGCTTTTAGAAGTAAGATAAAGGACGCCGTAACCTGCCTGTACACATATTTACAACTGGAAATAAATAAAAAGTGGCTCAGTTTCATTAACATCTTCTTCAAAGTAACACAAATAAACCGAAATCATTCAATGGCGGCAAACAGGGCAAGCGGTTACAAGTAACAGTAATCGCAGGACTCATTTCCCACGGTACTGTACTCTGTTTTACTGTGTTTGCCGCTCAGCCGGTTTGTCTCTTATTGACCCCTTGGTGAGAAAACAGGCGAGATGATTATTAATAATTAATATTAATGAGGCCGGAAAAGGGCGCCATGCTGCTCATCCAGGTAAATGTGGGCAGAAACCAGAGTAAAACCGCACATGTCCCGCATGCAGGGTCGGGGGCCACGCGCCCCCTTCGTTGTCGCTTTTTGTTTTACTTCCCCTTAGAAAAGTCCAGAAATGACAACGAAATATTCACTTTTACCTCAAATTTACCTCACAACGAAGACCACAGTACGTCAGTCCGGCAACCAAAGTGGTGCGAATAACCGGAAGTGGGAAATTTCCACGCCTTTTTTTCGCTGGTTACTGCAGACGATCCCCGCAACAGGATCTTGCCTTTTTTTACCACGTTTCCCTGCAAGACGCGTCTGTAGACCGACTAAGCAAAGCTTTTTGATTCTGGGCGAACGTTACTAAACCAGAAATAACTACGACTTAAAATTGCGCTTTATTACTATTATAACGGACTATTATTAATGGGCTTTAAAGAAAAAATACTGTCAAAACTGGAACAAAAATTGTACAGCGCAGTACCCTGTTTTACCCTACTAGTCTATCTGTTGTCGCTAATACCGCCGCTGAGCTCAGTCACAAAAACACAGTAAATATAGCAGTAAAATAACCAAGAAAAATGATTAAAAAAAGGTAGCAGATAGAGACAGAATTAGATTAAAACAATGACAACCGCGAACTATTGATAAATAGTGAATGTCTTTTCCCCGTTGAAATCGTGTAAAACATCGAATTTGGCATTTTGAATATGTTTGGTACCGATTAATAATAGACGGGAAATTGGCGCCACATTTACGCTCCTCGTGCCGCGTCGTACAGCGGGGACCGCCTGTGTGTTTATTAGTTATTATTACAGTTATTACAGTCATCATCGTGGCGCAGATTAATTCTGCGGATTATGTTTCAACCCCGTCGGACTTCTGAAGCCGCCCACACAGCATCTGTGTCACGTGCGGTCCAAACGTCCCCTCCGGTCCCGGGCCACAGCCTCCTCGTCGCGCGCTTGTTTTACACGTGCGAAACTGTACAGAAAAGTGAGTGCGCGCGCGGCCGTGCGTACAGGTGCAGGAAGGGAAGGTGTGCGTCTCACAGGAAGAAGTCCGCGGCCGGGGGCTTTCCGTGGCCCCCGGCAGAGGGGTCCCTGCCGCCTCCGCCGTTGCCGCTCGCGCCCGTGGCGCTGCTGCCCCCCGCGAAGGCGCGGCTCGCCAGCTTCTCGTACTTGTCCTTGTAGAGGTCCCTCTCCTTGGCCAGGCGCGCCACCTCCTGCTTGAGCTGCTCCACCTGGCCCTGCAGCGTGCACTTCTCCGTCTCGAGCAGGTGCCGCTGCTGCACGCGCTTGAAGCGGCACGACTGCGCATAGCCGCGGTTCTTGAGCGTGCGCCGCTTCTGCTTGAGGCGGATTACCTCCTCCTTGCTGAAGCCGCGCAGCTGCCGGTTGAGCTCGCGCACGGTCATGCTCACGAGCTGCTCGTCCGAGAAGCGGTCCTCGAGGCGCGCGTGCTGGTGGTGGAGGTGGTGGTGGTGCGCGTGCTGGTGGTGGTGGTGGTGGTGCGCGTGCTGGTGGTGCGCCTGATGGTGGTGGTGGTGGTGGTGCGCGCCGGAGCTCACCGACAGGTCCTCTCCGGAGAACTGCTGCGCGCGGAAGCCCTCGTAGGGCTGGTGGTGGTGATGGTGGTGCGCGTTCCCGATGAGCGCCTCCACCGCGTCTTCCGGCGTCAGGTTCAAGGCCTCGGGGTTCACGTGCGGCTGGTAGCTCGGGATCCAGTAGAGCTCCTCCAGCTGCGTCTTTCCTGCCGAGGAGGACTGGTTTCCGCCGCCTCCGCCACCGCCGCCGCCCAGCGCGCTCCCGGCAATCGGGGCTGGCTGCCCCCCGGGGCTGGGCGCGCACAAGCTGGGCGACGAGGGCACGGACGAGCAGGGCGTGCTGAGGGGCGTGGACGAGAGCGAGCCCGGCGGCGGCGCGCGGTGACAGTAGCGCTCGGCCTCGGGCGGCTCCTTCTTCACCTCGAACTTCAGGAGGTCGAAGTCGTTGACGTACTCGATGGCGAGCGGGCTCGCGGGCAGCTCGGCGCTCATGGCGAGGTCCGAGGCCATGTCAGTCGCGCGCCTCAGCCCTTCACCGCAGACTCAGTTTATGGTGGCGCGGTGCGCGCGCGCGCACGTAATCGAAGGCGCGCGCCTGCCAGCGCCTCCTTCACAGGCTCGTCCCGGGTCACACGGGGGACGATGGGCACCGGGGGGAGGGGGGGGGGGCCCACGCTGAGACCCGACGCACGAGCTCCCCGGTCACCCGCCCACTTCCCCGCGTTCCCGCTGTCTGTTCGCCTCTGGAAAGTTCTCACCGGGCAAGTGCCGAGAGGCGCGCAACTTTGAGCGACACAGCGACGATCCCCGGTCTATTCAGAGCAGCGGAATGACGGGAGGTCCCTGCGAGGCAATCCACAGTTCGGCAGGGGGCGGGGGGGGGGGTGCCCACGTGCCCCGCTCTGCGGAACGACCTCCCGCACGTGGAGATCTGCTGCTGCGCTGAAATACAACAGACCCGCGGTTCGCTGCTCCTTGTTGCCCCACCTGCGAGCGGCGCGCGACGTCAATTGAACTTCTGCGCGTGGCAGGCCGCCCTCCTATTTATCTGCGCGGTGCGCGGACCCTCCCACGTAGAGGCGTGCCAGGGCCAATGGAGGCACGCGACAGCAGCGTACGCGAAGAGTCATTACAGGTGTCTCCCTCCAGCGGCAGACAGCGGTACTGGCCAGGCAGGTGTGTGTGTGTGACAGGTACGCGGGGGAAGGGGGGGGGGGCGGGGTCAAAGAAAAACAAAACGATCCCCGCTATACGGTGACCGTTATACGACATTGTACGGCGCACAAGCGCGCGCATCGTCGACTGCGACAGCATGTTAGTTAATAATTTATAAATAATGTCACTTTTTAAACAAACAAACCCAGATAGCGAGACCTGCACAACGTGGAACTGCACGGAAAATTCCAGAAACGTCTGCAGTTTTATCGCCGATGAGTTCTGTCATAATTACACGTCACAAATTCGTCAGTCCAACAATAAAATCATCCGCGACTTAAGACGTGTTAACTGCACCGATTTAAAGCAGTTGGCGGGTTTAAATGACACCTTCACTTCCTTACTGACTAATTCATGTCACTGTGTGTAAATCTGTGCCGCTTCGACAGCCGGACGAGTCGCTGCTCTTAGTTTATACCTCCGAATTTAATGACAGAAACAGATGAGTTCCACACTAACCCGCCGGAATAAAACCCCGCGCCCCGTAACACCGAGCCAAATGACAGTTGTCTATACCGCTGGCAAATAAAATTTAATTTTTAAAATGTTACATTTTGTTTCTGTGGTCCCCCTTCAGTCGCCTGCGCTGTTTGCTGAACAAGGACGAAACTGTCAGCGGAAGGTGGCATAAAGATTTATAATATAAAAAAGATAATTCTGCAGTGCGCAGTTAACCGGTGTGTGTATTATTGTAGGTTTTGACTAAAAGCTATTTTCAAACAAAGCGGTTATAATCGTTACTTTTTAACAGCAACGCCGAGTCACAGAAAGAGACAAAACGGCAGCAGCTGAGAGAAATAAGTTGCATTAACTGCACTAGATACGTCCTAAAAGTGCGTGTACAGTAACTGTGAGTGATACAGGTCAGGTTTTAATTTTACCCCTTAGAATATTCATCGTTCCGGTCGCCTGCATAGCGAGAGACGGCTGAATATAAACCACGAGTAGAAGTTATTAAAGATAAAAAAACACGATACTACATAATACAGGTCCTTAAAACACATCTTAAACAGACAGCTTCTTCTTAGTATAATATTAAAACAAGCTTGTCTTCCTACCTATAATTATAACGAAAATGAAAAGTGATAAATTTCACTGGAAAATCGGTTTCATTGTAAAACAATCGTAACCTCAACGACACTCTTTGTCGCATCGGGGACGCGCGAGCCAGATCACGTGACCCGGTGCTTTAGGGGAAAAAACCGATCGAGAGAGAGCGAGGAGAACAGAAGCCAGATACAAACAAGACCTCTTAACAGCCCCCCTACATCCGCCCCCCCTTCCCCCGAAGAGCCGATCTACCACTAACTATATTTACGGATGACAGGCCGGGGTGACGCCTCCTAACTACTAACTCCTAACCAGACATCACACCCGCCCCCCCCCGGACCCCTAGCTGATGAAAACGAAAGAGTAACACCCCTCACACGGTCAAAAAAAACGTAGTAAAAGACGGTAACAACAGAAAACGGTGTTAAAAGTATATGAAGAAGCCTGGCGGATACGGACAGGATGAATGGAGTGTTTATAAAATTGTGTGTAGGAATGTCCGTTCTGATCCGTTAAAAAATACAAAAAATAAAAACTGTAAAAATAAAGATGCCTCAGAAATTCGAATTAAAAATAAAACGTGCGATCCACTGTCAGACGTCTCCGCGCGGCTGGACAGGTAGAAACTCCGGTGCCGGTTCCGCTCCTTCCCGCTCCTTTCATTTTCCTTACAGCCATTTATTTGAGCCAAAATTTCCAGGCGAATAAATGAAGCAGATTCCCCAGGTTCTCTTGTTTCCTTCATCCAATTTCTTACTAAACTTGAATTTAACACAACAATGAAATGATCATTTCTTCCTGCATTATGAAGCGAAATAGTTAATATAATTATATTACTATAAACAGTATGTTATGTTGTGTGCAATTTAACCGGTTTTATGTTTGTGATATCATAACCCGGAATAAAATGAGTATTTCTAACCACTCTATATACACTGTACTGTATATTAATTTCTATAAAACCCTTTGAAAGGGGTGATTTTTTGACAAGCAGCGCGCGGGTCGCCAGGAGACCGCGCGCTCATAATAATTATTATTGGTTATTAATGGTTATGATCACACTGCTGGGTGTCCTCTGAGAGAGAGAGAGAGAGAGAGAGCAGGGGTCATATGTGTGTTTTGCTCTGTTAAAAAGGGTTAAAGGTCACATGGCTACAGCAGGACCACCCTTTCCTGGCCCCTCTTTCTGCCATAGTCACTTCATGTGTTTTACAATATTATTCCCAAGCCTATACTGTACATCCAGTGTGTATTTTCGCAGTTTTGTACATTACAGAAAACAAAATACACCAGAGGGGGTTGCGAATGGACACACATGTCCATGGTCCCCCTGTCCAGACAGAAACTGCAGCTGTCAATAACTGCTTTGTCCTGCTCGGTCTCGGTGGTCCAAAACCAATCCCAGAATCACTGGGATATGAAAGAAGTGCACGTCAGCATGGAGGGTTTGAGCCACCTGCCCCCCCTTCCCAAGATCCCCCAGGCCACTGTGACAGCCAGCACATTGTGGGCTCCTATATTGCGAGTCAGTCACGGGAGTACTGGCTCACGGCCCCCCTGCGGACACTCGACAGTCGCAGAACCAATCCAAGCGGCGCTGATGTTCAGAACCTTCTGACTCCTTTAAATATGAGCATAACCTGGACTGGAAGTCTGCTTGTAACTTCATAACAGCAAAGTCATTTTTACCGCTTAAGCCACAATTGACTTAATAATAATCATAATACAGAAGCTCCTTGATTTATTTTCAAATTAGCTTCTGTAAAACCCTTGAATACAACTAAAATAAACGCAGAATAGTTTCCACGACTTTCCAATATTTTAGCTGAATTCATTCTATATTAAAATTAAAGCTAATCCTAAATGACTGGAAAAAACACCCTCAAAACTCATATTCAGTGCTGATTGTTTGCCGATTCATCCCATAAACTTCTGCAGCATCATGTTATTGATCAGTGACACTCAGGAACACAGGACAGTATGAGCTGTAAACACTGTGGAAGAGAGTTGAATTGAGTCAGGCCCACAGTCCTATTATGGCTGCTGCTCTTTACTGCCATCTGCAGGCTTGGTGATTATAAGAGAATTTTTAGTAAACAGAGAAATGAAAATTGAAATAAATAAATAGACAGACAGACAGACAGACAGATGGATAGATTGTCCACACTTTTCAAATACTAAACTCCTCTGTTGGTAACATAAGGATCCACTGTACAGAAGATGTGCTTAAAGTCAACACAATTCATGCCAATATGAACCACTGCACCGTATAGTTAGTTTCGAGTCCATGAGATCAAAACCTCATGGAAAGTGTTCTTGAACTGAAACTGTTAAAGTATTTGTCATTTATTAAACTTTCAATTTGCAGTTGTACTTAAATTGGCAGAGCTATAAATGTGTGACCTCATTTGTAGTTGATCTGAGATGTATGCAGAGTTAAAAGGAAAACAGTAAAAATCACAGCTTCAGGTGACCTCAAGGCTACAGCATCTCTAATGATGACTTCAGTAAAGCAGTGAAGAATGGAGATGCCACAAGAAAGAGGTATTCCCCACAGCGCTTGAGAACCACAGTCCCTCCTGCAGAGGGCTTGCTAATGCTAATGCTAAGACTAATGCTAGCGCTGACACCGAGCTGATGGAAACTGTTTCCAGGCCCTTGGCAGTTCTGAAGAAATCGCTGGGCTGTACAGTGGACCCCCAGCTAAGATGGTCCCCAATATCTTAGTACAATACACTGCCTTCCTTCTCGTCACGGGGGGGGCTGGAATCGAGTTACCGTCTATTTGTAACTTCTGTCTTTGTTAGAGTGAAGAAATGACAAAACAACATGCTGTGCGGTTGGTCCAGTCCGTCCCCAGTAAGTGCCTGTCCAGTGCAGGGTCATGGTGGTCCAGAGTCTATCCTGGAAGCACAGGGAGTGAGACAAAATGCACCCTGGAAGGGACACCACTCCAACACACACACACACACACACACACACCCTAAGTGCAATTTACAGGGACAGGTCCACCTCAAGACATCTTGGACAGTGGGAAGAAACCAGAGCACCTGGAGGAAGCATGTAGAGTCCACAGAGACTGAGTTGGGTTTGAACCCATAGCCCGGGTGGTGTATTCCTTCACCACACACCACGGTCATCAGTTCCTGACATCTTCTAACTTCTCCTTGCCCCGATTAGAGCAGTACTTCACTGGTCACTGCAGACGGAGATCCGTATCCCAGTCTGGGTCCTTGCCCCTATCACCACCTGGCTCTGCCGGCCCTTTATTCGTGAGACACGTGGGGGGTCTGAGGGGCGGGTGCGAACGAGCAGGAGAGAGAGGCTCTAATGAATCATGGCTCCAGAGAAACTCTGATCTTTATTGATGGAGGCCTCTCTGCAGAGCCATAATAAGTTTGTCTTCTTTACGTCCCGGCGATCCATCCAGGAAGAGAAAAATTACAGTTGACCTTTTTTCGTTTCGACAAGATCGTCCGCAGCAGGCAAGGCGGACGACTGCACCCCCCTGTTCCCCCTCCCCCGTCCCTCCTCTCTCGCGCTTTTACTAAAACTTGAAATATTGATCTTAATTAGAGTTTGCAGAGCTCAGCACGTCTGCCGGGACGAGCAGCAGGGAACCGTCTCCGGCACTTTCCGTCTTCCGCGCCAGGGAGGGATGGGAGGAGCTTCCTCTGGGCTGCGACGGGTCACATACAAGGGGTGCGCTGGGGACAGAGCCCTTGAGGAGGGAGGAAAGGAGGGGTTGGTGGTTTGTTTAGTGGGCTGGGTTGTTTAGTTCATTTCTCACTTTATATATCGTGATATTTACATTTATTCTTATATCATACGCTATTCTCCTAAGTGCTGTACAACTCAGAATGAACTGAAGAGTGTCAGGAACAGATGAAAAGACAGACTCAGGATGATTAAAGCACAGCTTGTGCTTCTGATAACACCATGTTGCTGGTTCACATCCCTTAAGTAGCTGCCTGTAGAAGTGACATTCAAAGAACAAATACATAGATAATGATAGCAGATGGTGTTGGACTCATTTATGTATCTGTCAGGAGATCAGGAGAGAACTGGTACTGACCTAAATGAGTTTGAGACCCTTTTTCAATGCTGCGAAGGACTCAGCTACTCTGAGGGGCAGAGGGAGCTCATTGCTCCACATCGTGGACAAGACCAAGAGCTTGTGAACTTTACATTTTGATACCCATTACCAGATGTGGAAGAGCACAGTGGTGGTGCTGACAATTTATTACTATTAATTAATTTTTCTGATGATTTTCTCCTACAAGATTTTAAGTGTTATGCTAATTGCAATAATTTACCTATACGGACAGTTGGATCATTTTTACTGCATCAATTCCAGGAAAGAACCTTGTTCAGCTACTACGACAAGAGTGGGACTCACACCTGGGCCCTTCAAATGAAACAGGGCAGCATTAACTTCTGCACCCCCTGCTGTGGAGTTGCTGGTCAGAACAATGTGCTGAACTCCTGTTTCTCTCTCCAGGAATCTTTCTCTTCAACTTACTCATTTATCATCTTACTGTCTTCCATTTGTGGAAATTACCAGGTTCTCAGCAGTGCAACTTACACGTGTAACAAAGTTTTTTATTTTTATTTATTTAACCCACTTTTTAATTTAAAAAAAAAAAAAGCTTTTGCAGGTAAAGGTATTTGAACCCACAGCCTTGAGGTCATAGGTTTGTTGTCACCATGGTGATGGGCAGTGCCACTCTGTATGCAAGTGTCAATATCTCATCTTTGCTGGCTGAGTGCTGAGAGCCTCTGCTCTCGTAATGAATATAGATTCCTCCCTCTTACTGGCACTGGCAGGATGTGATGTCCACGCCTGGCGGCTACATGCTGTGCCGGTAGGGTCCGCAGGGTGAGACACTTCTCCCGGCTCACATGTCCAGAGCAGCGTGTACCGTAACACTCGCTGGCTGATCAATAGAGCAGAAACTAGTGTTATTTCATTTTGTCTGAGTGTGTGAGTTCAGAACAAACACACTTGAGTGATTCACTGCTGCGTAGACAAGTGGGGTCAACGATGGCTTCAAACTCCATCTGCTACTTTTCAGATTTGGTTCCAGTCCCATGTTTTACCTGCAGTGGTTTACAGTTTCTTCCAGTGGGACCTTCCTGGGTCGTGAACCAACATTCAGGCTAGCAGATGGGGCCTTTAACCGCCATGCTGTATACAGGTTCGTACCTTTAGATGGACCTTCAGTTGAGGTTCCCCATGTGGTACTGTAACCCCAATGGATGTGAGTGGTGGACACTGAAGACATGGATTCCTTTGAACTGTGGTGCTGCAGTAGTTTTGATTCCATGGATGGTCAGGAAAACAAACAGACGGATGTTGGATCAAATGAGCCAGAAGTTTCAGTGGAAGTACAAAGGATGGTCACTTTGGTTATGAGAAAGCTGGATTGTGTTGAGAAGACAGAAGAAACATCCACGGAAATGACAAGGACTGTTCCTCAACGGTTTAGCAGATACACCGCTCCATCAGGTGAGCTGCACCACCTACTCCTCTGTGCCTGTGTGGTAAAGCACAGTGTTTCAGGGGTCACAGCTGTTCATACACACTGCTTTTTTCAAGAACCTCGTACACTGACCCTCCACAGACAACAGGCACCTGGGCAATACTGTGGTAAACGTCCCCATTACAGAATTGCCAAACACCTCATGTTATCAACACTGAGTATAAAAACTTTATTGAAGGTACTGTGTCCAACTCTGTCCACTGGTCTGGATACTAAAAACTGCTGAGTAAAAAACAAACACATCCAGTGGTTCTGTGGTTCTGAAGAGGCATTGAAATGAAGCCAACATCTACAGAACCTTCCAGAAGGTTTCTGGAACTCCTTTGAGGTTCTGGAGCTTTTGGTCCTGTTCTAGAAGCGAGGCTTGATGTGGAGTTTCTTCTCTGCAAAAATGAAAAGGGGGGGAAACACACAAATGAACTGAGCTTCAACTTGCAAACACAACGAGGACCAGAAGTCTGTAACTGTTTGTAGCTGCAGTCACTTTTATCGCTCAGTCACCATCAATAAAACCTCAATAAGGCAGACGACTCAATTTAGAGGTAAAGTTGTGTAAAAATCCTGGATACAGGTTCATTCCTACAGACGTGTCACGTTCCTCATCTGGTTATGGCTCACCGACACTCAGGAACATCAGACATGAGCTGTGAACACTGTGGAAAGGAGCCCAATTCGGCCCTTTATACTGATTCCGTTGCCTTTTACTGCACTAATGGCAGCAGTCAAATGTGGGCGGCTTTCGCTGTAGAAAATACCACTGAACTAAACAAATAAACAAGAAAATGTGTCTGACAATTTGTAACGTGCTTGTTTGCAACATGAAGGGTCAGTGTAATGTTTAGGTAGCAGGTGCTTCCCCCTCCCGAAAGCATGTTACATGGGACCCCCTGCTGGGTAGTGGTGGTGGTGCCTGCAGCCCTGTGGAGCCACACACACACACACACACACACACACACACACACTATGCTGCTGGAGTAAAGCTGGTGTGAAAGTGCCACTTTGTCACTAACACTACGGATCTCTTCTTGCTCTCTGCTCACCCCTGAGCTTCTGGCTCTCACCTGTGACCAGAGACCCCTCGGCGGGGGGTGTGTCCGGTGCCTCTGCTGTCTCTGGGGAGCTGCACAGGGAGATGAAAGACGGCAATCTGCTGGTGCCCGGGAGCGTCCTGTCCTGTGCCGTGCTGCTCTCCGATGACTCCTGTCTGCAGAGAGTGAGAGAGAGAAAAGATGGGAGGGGTCTTTCTGCAACACCTCTCCACACACAACCCTCCAGCTTCAGATGAATCTCTGGTTTGCACCCACTGCCGGTCGGGCTGATACCCCGCTGGGTTTGAGTGTGACCCGCCCTCACCTCTCGGGGCTGTTGCGTTTGTGGGCTCGCTTGGCTGGCCTGGACGAGTGGTTCGGTGCGGCCCGCTTGGCTCGTGCTCGGTGCTGCAGCTGACACCTTGAGCCACGTGGACAACCAGTGGCGCTGGAGAAGTCCGGACAAAGCAGGGTGTGTTTCTTCTTACACTGAGAGTAGGGTGGACAGACAGCCATTAGTGGTCACGACCATAGGCAGTATGGTCTCAGATGCAGCATGGTCTCAGATGCAGCTCACCCGCACACCAGGAGGTAAGCTGTGTGTGTCTGTGTGTCGCAGTGTTTAAGTGTGTGTTCTTGAGTTAATGCTATAGGTATGCAAACGAGGAGCTGTAATTGTAGATTCGCAAGGGTCCAGAAGCAGTGGGACCCAGATGATCCTCGAACAGATCAAAGGAGAGGTCGGCCTTGCTGGACTCATGCTCAGAGGACCTCCCCTCTGCTGCCGTGGCTCCGCCCACCCGAGTCCATCTCTCAACACAAAGTCCCAGTAGCTTCTGACTACCACACGTGAGCCAACACAGAGCTGCCGGTGACACTGGGCACTGCATCATAACACCGTCATCACTTTGCGTGCTGTGTGACTGTGTGACCAGTTAAGCCACATCCCCCCCAACAGCCACCTAATTAACCAGATACTTCAAAGTTACCACAGAAACCTGGCTTATGCTCTGTGAAATTTCTCTGTCAGCCTAGTTTCTGTTTTAAGGCATTGCATAGTTATATCACGGCAAAACTACAGCATTTCATTCACTCCAACCTTTTGTTGCTTAAGAAAATGTCTGCTAGTTTGTCTTTTGTTGAACACTAATGTGTCCAGAAGAATGCCCGTTGTGTTTGTTTTCCCGTTTAGTGTCTGCAGTAAACAATAATGAACCGTGTATGCTAATGCACAAGTGAGAGATGCTCAGTGGTGTTACTCTGATTGCTTCACAGCCAGAACAGCTGGACAGCAGATTAAACACACGCTGAGCACCCCACACAGGACCACTTGGGAAGATGCCACCGGTGACTAATGAGGGCATCAGCCAGACAGGTACTGTGTGGTGCTCTCATACACACCTCCTCCAGTTACACACACGGTAACAAGATGGTGGCTTCACAGTCCCACCAGCCAGGCCTCCTGAGATCTGCTCACAGATACCTACTGGGCCTGATTACTCCCTACAGCCCAGCAGCTCTGTACTCCTCCACCTGTGCCTACTTGGCGCTGCCACTCTCACTCCTCCTCAGAGCTGCTGCATCCCTTTCAAAGTTCAAGAAGGGTCTCAAAAGACAGCTCTTTCTGAACCACTTGTCTCATTGTTCCTTCACAGCGATGCATCATAGCACTTGTCACAATCATCAGTGCATTTTCTGACTGTATTTTGTGTGTCTGCACCTGTATTTATTCACTCATGCTGCTTCTCTCCAAAAAGGCTCACAGTGACAAGTTGTTTACAGTGATTTACCCATTTATACAACCTGGTTATTCTAACCGTATAAATTATCCTAGAAAGTACCTTGCCCACGGATACCACAGCAAGAAGCGGGACTCAAGACCGCGACCTCGGAGCTCAGAGACAATGGCTCTAACCACATTGTGACATTATAAGCTCTTAAAGCTCATGGACAATTGGCGAAATGCACTTTTGTTTATGCCAAGTTGTCTGTTGCTGTACAGAACAACTAAATTAATAAACGTAATAACTGTAGCAGAGAGGAAAGCAGCAGTAAACTCTACTGCATGCGTGTGAAGGTCCGGGCCACGACACCAAAAGAGGCTCAGTCTCTACGGACAGGACGTACAATCTGTCATCGTGAACAACAGCCACTTGACCGTATGGACACAATGAGATGTCATCTGTCCAAACATGTCCAAAAACACTTCTGCTAACAGAAGCAACCATCTGGTGGCGCAGTGGGCAACCAATTGATGTAAACTGTAATAGTGACAATTCCGGTGTAAAACTGAACCGAACACACAGTCACACTCGCACACACGCGCACATATATACACCTCCAAGGGGTGGAACATCTTCATCTGAGACCAAGTCTGCGGTTTTCCACTTGATTTAAGCGGCGTACGAGCATCCCAGGGGTCTATTAGGGCCGTTTCCGTGCCTGCAAGAGGGGCGCGTCAGCACATTTCCCGCCGCCCGCAGAGCGGGGAGACGGACTTAACCCCTGAGTGGACGGGGCCCTGAGCGCCTCCATCAGCACTTTCCCCATAAATAATTACGGGCCGCTATCCATCATGTGTGGGACAGCTCTTCTGAGCTGCGCCGCAAACTGACAGACTAAGCACTTTGGATAATAGAATAAATATTAATATCCCCTTTGTTTTACACGCTCTCATTTTCCACAGGAATATTTAAATGTGCCCTGGCAATGAGCGAATAAAAACCATTTTGAAAAATAAGACAGAAAAAGAAAAAGTGTGTGCGTGTGGTGTTAAAAGCGGGAGTAAAGAGTGCAGAACTGAGCTGTGGAAAAGGTGTCTGTGCAAGACACTGATATTACTGAACTGGCTGTTCAACATCCCTGCTGCTATTGTTCTGTGGTGATCTGGTACAGTGAAAATTACCATGTTATTACTATATCAGTGACACACTTGGGCTAAATGGCGAGAGAAACAGTGTATTGTGGAGATATGGGACAGGAACCGGGGGAGACAGATGGATGTTGCCAGGCACAGGTGCCAAGAACCACAAAGAAAAAAAAAAAAAAGACAGGAGGTTCCAGAGGACGTACCTTCTCCCCCTGTGGACAGTATCCCCTGACGAAGTCCTCGCAGATGGCAGCCTTGCGGGACACGTACACATGGCTGTACGGGCAGCTGCTGTTGCTACAGACGCCCCTCAGGAAGTATGAGCATACGGGCATCTGTGAGACAGGGAGAACCCGGGTTCCACACAGAACACGTCATGCTCAGTGGTTTATGTTTCTGTGGGAAAGCCACATCTCAGCTAAAAAGGTACAACCAACAACTATGAATATTCATGAGCAGACAAGCACAGCACGTGTTTTAATTAAGTGGCACAACAAGTCTAATGGCTTGTGACTGTATGGTTAATGTGCATTAAAGACCACCATCTGCATCCAGTGTTTTGTGTTCAAAAACACACCAGCTTCTCACGTTAGACACACAACTTAGTTTTTAGGATACACATGATTTTCAGTTGCATTTTCTTCATCTGTTTTCTGAAGGTTCTACCTGTAGTGGCACAAACTTGACCTGTATTTACCCGCAGATAGAAGTGCAGCATTCGCTTAGTACAACTCACTCCCCCAGTGCTTATAGCTTTCGTCTGGTGGTCCTGACTGCCAGTGATCAATAACAAGATGAGCAATGCTACACAGGTTCGTGGGTGGAGTTGTCAACAGTCAGAGGTTGTGGAGACAATAGGTTTTAATTTCTGTCATTTTAAATTAGCTTTAGTTTTACATTAGTTAATTTTGCAGCCTGAAAATGAAAACATTAACATTTTGACAGTATTTCTAATGCATTTTTACAAAATATGCCCCATGAGTAAAATCATCCTCATTCATTAACCCATAAGTAATGGTCACTTATATAATAATATTTTAATTTTTAACAGTCACTTTTTGGTACTGTGTTTTGAAGTTACTAACAAAATGAATTATAAACAAAATTTTGAAACAAAATTTTGGTCCCAGGTGTCTGCAAATTGAGGAGGCAACCAGACCACGTGGCAATGAGCGACTGACACAGCTGCAGGGGATTACTGGGGCCATTCAACCCAGTGAGCTGGGGGCCCTTCTTGCTTGTAGCTTCAAGTGTCACGAAACTCCTTACTTCTCCCTGAAGGAGCTATAATGGAGGTGAGTGCAGTTACACTGTCCGGAACCAGTCCCAACACAGTATTCTAAGTTCTCTAGAATGGCGACAACACAGAGGACGCAAACTTCTCTTATACGAGTTCACTGAGTGATTAACATCATCTCCGACATCACACCCCTCTGCTTATTCTAAAAATACCCAAGTGCCAACCACAAATCTGAGAAGCAGTGTCGCAGGAGCTGTCTTGGGATCATGTCACCTCAGGCTAATTAACTGCTACAGAAATATTTACCCAGGCTGACACCGGGAGAAACATTGCCTTGTGTTTATGTCATAGTTGTGTGGCTACCTGCCAAGGACCGAAGTGGCATCAAGATCAGGTTCTGAACCTCTACCTTCTGCAGCTTAAGGAGAACTCAGCTTGTGTCGATGGGGGGAGTTGAGAATGGTCCAATAGCACAGAGAAATGCTGTTACAGGTGCATCACACCTCACATCTGAAACTGCTTGCGTCACAACTGGCACTGGCAGAGCGATGATTTGACAGGTGTGTCCATGGTAGAAGCTGAGCTGCAGACTGTAGAGGGATCTGAGGCAGAAATGCAAAACGCTAATAGGCTCCATGCCCTGCCCTTAAAGGGGCCAAAGCCTGGGGGCAGTTCCTCACCCAGATGGCTGTAAATGCAGCCAGAACATAGCATGTGCTTCTCAGTCAAGCAGCCGTCACCACAAACGGGTCAGGAATCTCAGTGCAACTCATATATCAAACACCTGGTAGCGTAACCGGGTCAGCAATCTCATATCACCTCCAAAATGACATGACCTGAGACCTAACCAGGCCAAGAACCGTCCAGAATTACATGGGAAACCCTAAATTGAATCACAGGTGTTTCTTGACTTACAAAAACATAGTTGAAAACATGGCGCCAGTAAAGCAGCACTTCTGACTTGGTCTTCCCAGCAATGGTAGCTGTGCACTGCAGATCACTTCACTTAGGCACAACTGCTATTCCAACCTGTTTTTGATCTCAGTATAAGTCTCCAGTTGAGAGTAATGAACGGTTCCTCCAGAAGACAAGGGTTCAAGGATGCAGTTAGGAGTATCGCTACCTGAGCCAGGTTAAAAAAAAAAGAAGCTTTTTTCAGTATGTGCCGAGCTGACATTGTGGCAAAAGAAAACAAAAACTGAAACATCTACGAAAAAGTGGTGCGAATTGTGCCAGTTGGCCGTTGTTCCTGCTGAAAAGCCGTGTCACCAATTAAAAAGACGACTATAACGACACTTGAGAAAGCTCTACAGCCCAAAGGGCACAGATCACATCACCACTTGTGGTTTCCACTGACAGACGGCTCATTTTGCTGGGTTGCGAGAGGTTACTACGGGGAAAGATCTGCCTTCAGGGCGAATCCCAATCACCCAAGGAATGCGGGCTATCAGAATCACCGTGACAACCCAATATGATCAAGTTCACCTGTTGTAGGATGTCAGTGTCATTCTGCGGCAGGATCACATTCACATGTAAATATTATATGTGTGTATTTTCTGCTCTGCTATGTAAACATGCAGATCTGTAGCAGCTCACCTTCTCCTTGGACACCTTGTGGGAGAAGGGGCAGGTGCCATCCGTTTGCTTGCAGGTGCCTCGCAGGAACCTGTAGCAGCCAATCAGAGATCTCTCTTATAACCAGTCTGGCCAATCTGGCCCAACTGAATTTGACCTCACTGAGGTCTTCTGTGTTGTACTTTAAAGCCGGTTAACCACATCTTGCCCCTGGCGATGTTGTACCTCGTGCAGACGGCCACCTTGTCTGGGTCGTGGATATACGGGCAGTTCTGGCTGCGGTTGCAGCGCCCAAAGCGGTTGTAGTACATGCAGTACTGCCTGCTGTGCTGCCGGCGCTGCAGAGCGTGTCTAATGATGGACCGGCTGCGCTGGACTGCCCGGCTGAGGGGACATGCATACATGCACACAAACACACACACAAAAAAGCAACATTTAATTATTACATGTATATATAAGCACAATAACAGATATGGCCATATATACATATGGGTCCAGAGCGCACAGAGCAGTGGGCACACCTTGCTAGGTGTCTGGTGCTGGAGGCTTTGTGAGCTGCAATGTCCTGAGGGGTTGAGCACCTTCCTGTAAGGAGAGAGGAGTTCAATGAGTTTGTGGTGCAAAAGGAACTTGCAATCCAACAAAAAGTAGCAATGATATCAATAAAATACCAATAAAACTAACACTGTGGCAAGATCATGGAACAAAGTGTTAACAAGGATGACACCTGCAACCACGAAGATATCAAGAAAACAGCAGCAACTGTAGTGAGAATCAGTGTCCGTCAACCTACACCTTTAGACAGGAACAGTGTGAATTTGGGGTTCAAGGAGAGAGATGAATCTAATGGATCATAATTTTCAACTTTGGAGGAGTGGTTAGATGTGATGTGTGGCACCAGTGGGAAGCCTTGTTTTAGTGGGTAGGTAGGTGAGTTGGGTTAGGGTGTAGGATCCTGAGTTGGGTTGTGGTCTAATGGAAGAGCACAGGAGACCTCAGCAGTGTGCGCACCACTGAATGTGCAGGTGGAGGACAGGATACAGCTATAGGACATTGACCAATGGGTGGGGTTAAACCAATAGTTTCAGCAAAGATAGTGGGTGGGGTTAAGACAGGTGGGCGTGGTTCAGCTGCCTCTACCTGTTCTCAGCCGGGCTGCAGCGCTGCTGGTCGTGCTCAGGGATGCAGTGCGGTACAGCTTATTGGCAGAGACTCTGTAGAGTGCGCCGCCAATCCAGCGTATGTTCCGAACCCTCCAGGGAGGTGATAACACTGCTCCATGATGGGTTGCTCCTGGAGGGCTCCGGAGGCGGTTCTGCAGCAAAATCCTAGGGAGGCAGGTGGGTTCAGTTACACAGTGGGCAGGACCCCTAGTTATTATCCACATGGTTCAAATATTCTGCGCTCAGCTTACAGGCTCACGTTTTGTCCACGAAACAGTTGGGCTCTCTGATAAAACTCTGCACAAAAAGTAGCAACAACAACAACAACAACAACAACAACAACAACAACAAACAACAGTAGCAGCAGCAGTATGGGTGTGTGAGAGTGTGTGCATGATCGGTAAGGGAGAACTAGCTGTTGCCCTGGATGCTGCTGAGAGTCTTCAGGTATTTGTGTGTAGATCTATTTTATATGGTTATATGCGGCTCGATGTGCCTGTGTGTGCGTCAGAGTGGTTGTGTGTATGTGTGTGTCCCAGTTCCACAGTGATGAAGGAGAGGGATATTCAGCATTGCGCCTGGTGATGAACGATCTGACTTTTGTTTTTGCGACGCGAGTAACTGTGGGGCCGTGCTGCTGTGGCAAATATTGCTTGTGTTGCCCGTTTGTGTGCAGCAGATGTGTGGCCAAGCTGAAATGCACAAACACAAGGTCACAGGTGAAACGAGGTCATCTGACCCTTCCTGCTAAAATCAGCAAAATCTGTTTCTTCCAGTCTTAAAACGACAATAATAATGGCATGCTGCTTGAGAGTATTAATTAGACCTTCCGCCTGAATACTCGGTCTGGCATGAAAACACACACAACGTAACGTGGTGCAACTAGCCAAAGGAGAGTAACCGAGATGCTAATATCAGCACTGAAACTGAATGCAGATAAGATACCAGATGTGTAAATACACCAAACAAAATTCACCAACACACTTCACCAACCACATTTCATCCTATACACATGTATGCAGGCATCTTTAGAATTGTTTTTGTATTTAAAATTGGGATATTTAAATTGTTTTTGTACCAACACAACAGTGAAAACAGCAGTGCCAAAGACTGCGACATTCACAGTGGTCAGAACTTTTACATTTTTCACCTAGCATACTTTATTTCTATGTGCTGTACAACTCAGAGTAAACAAACTTGAGATGAAGAGCTTCAGACACAGACAGAGGATGATCAGAGTACAGACTGTTGGTCTAATACCTCCATGTTGCTGGTTTATGTTTCTCAAGTAGCTGCCTGTAGAAGTGACATTCAAATAGAAAATACATAGATCATAACTGCAGAAGGTGTTGGACTCATTTATGTATCTGTCAGGAAATCAGAAGAGAATTGGCTCAAAGAGGTGGGTTTGAAACCCTCCTTGACTGTGTGGGGGGATTCAGTAGCTCTGAGCAACTGACTGACCCTGTGTGAGTGGGACCACCAAGTGCCCAAGGATGGATGAGCACTTGCTGGGGAGTAGAATGTGAATTAATTTATCTGCTTAACAAGGAACATGGTGGAACACACAGATATACAGTACTAGCAGGGAGCAGAATGAAAACTGAGACTTAAACACCACAGGAGCATCCGCACAAGGGGGGCGGACGCTGGGGTGGGGCTTATGTTTGACAGCTGGTCTTCAGAATGCCAATTTGAGGACATTTTGTCCATAACATCCAGAATACACTTTAACAGTGTTCCCCAAACAGTCCTATTTTGCACCAACAAAGTTTGCAGACACTGTCCAAACCACAACTGAGATTTGCAAACTGGACGAGAAAGGGTGGGTTCAGGTCCAACCTTGGGTGCCTCTGCTGCGGTGGATCAACTCTGAACTGGAACTGAGTTTCATTTTCCAGTGAGAAGACACAGAGCGCTCAGCTCCAATAACAGTGAGCAGAAAAACAAACTTGCTGAGCTGCAATTTCTTCCCTCTTTCAAGGAATAAAGAGAAACTCCTTCATCCACAAACCAACAGCACCATCACTCAAGATCCCAACGCAACTCAGCTAATCTGGTGCTCTGAGGCTCTGAACAACTCCTTCTTGTCCAGTTCTTACAGTTCTATACAATGCATCTCCACCCTCTGTGTGTTTTTAGTTACAATAACCTGTAATAATTTCATTACGTTATGGTGAACATTTGCTGAATCGGTGCCAAAGCCACATCCATGCATATCACCCACACATATAACTATGCACGAACTGGTCAAAAAGGATTATAATCCAAGGGCTGGGTCCAAAAGTACAAGAAATAAACCTCTGAGAGGATGTGGATGTTATCCAGGAAAAGTACAACCTTCCCTTATTTAACAGGGTCCTGTATTAAAAAAAAAAAAACTACAATGGTTTAGGAAAATACATATTTCATAAAACAGACTTATTTTACTTTACAATGGGATTTACTCCCAGTAACAGTATTTACCACCTACTCCATGTTTCACTCTGCAACGCTTGCAGTGATACGCTTCTTCTGGAATATCCTCTTACACTGACAGTCTTCACCATTTACAAAAGCTTTTATAATAACTAAAATATCAGATTCCATACTAATTTTTACAACGAAACTTTATAAACATGTAAATACTGGGTTATTTAAAACAGATTTTGCTGTACAACTAGTTTTACACAGTTGTAATTAAACTGTTTCTCTTGTGTTTTACGAGTTGGAGATGACAGTCATTAAAAAAAAAAAAATCATTCACTCTTCTCTTTAATTTGCTAATAAGTGCAACAATTCTCTATTTTTTGTTACAAATATTGTAAAATATGTAGTTTCAACACTTAGAATATTTTTAATACAAGGTGACATTTGTGCACAAGAAGCAACTGCATTTTTTACCATAGAAATAACATTAATTTGCCCCTCCTTGCAAAGGGGTAATTTCACTGGCTGAATCAACCCCAGTACAAGAGGGACAGGTGCATTTTTACAAAGAATGTAAAAACAGCTTCTGTTTTATTTCAGTGTTCACCTGGAGATGCAGCAGAGTCCCCTTTGACTCATTCCTCCCGCCATCACAGCTAGCAGCGTCAAAGCACCCTTTGCCCTGAGTATTGTCACAATGACAACTACTTGGCATTTACACCCCACCAGAGACCCTGCTCTTGTACCCTTCGCATGGTGTGTTCCGTCACTGTTCTTGTTCTCTCACTCACTGTATGGATCAGTGAGAGCATGGGTGTAACATGACCTTCCTACTCTGAGCCCCTAAAGAACTGTGAACACGCACACTCACATTCGCTCTCTCTCTCTCACACACACACACACACACACACACACACACACACACACACACACAGGAACCCCATCAAGACGCAGGGTGAAGCTTGTCATCATCATTACATTAGAAATGTGTTTTATGCCGCAGCAGAGCTGATGATACCTGTATTAATTCGTGTGTAATCTGGCCTCACACAGCTCATTATAGTCTGAGGAGAGAAAAGTGAGGGGGTAGCTTATGTGATGCAACTGCCCTGATGACTCTGAATTTGAGTGCTTTCCTGTGAAGAAAATAACTACTCAATTGTAACGATTTCATTGCATACTAAAATAAAAAAAAATAACTGTACAGCAGTACAGAAGATGGGAGAATGGGTGCATTGGCTTATACACAACACCTTTGTGTGCGTCTTTGTTCTGCCTTGTTTCCCTCTTCATCTTCCTCACTGTTATTGTTTTTGGCCTGCACAGTAGCCTCACAGCACAGACTGTGGGTTTGGATCTGGCTCAGTCTGTGTGGGTCTCCTCCAGGTGCTATGGTGTCCTCCCACAGTCCAAAGGCATTTTTCAGGTGGGTTGGTGACTCTAAATTACACATCATGTGTGTTTGTGTGAGTGAATAAGTGTGTGTAATTGCCCTGTGATACCCTGCTTCGTGCACTGTTATCCATAAAACGCCCCTGACCAGCTATTAGCAAAATATCATTTGCAATAAATAAATATCAGTAAATCCAGTTATACGAAGTCATTCATAATGACACTTGCTTTAAAGAGAATTATACGTGTACCACTTTGACTTAAACCGTAAGGTTTGGAAAGGTTTTCCTTTGCCTTTAAGCAAAGCACTTTTGAAAAACTTTTCCCTTTCCCGTTAATTACCTAGAGTTCTAAATTAATTGAGAAAATGATGTTGTGAAGGTTATGGAAATGTATTTGTGAACATATAGCAGTGGGTTCAAAGATTAAATATCTGCCTATTTAATAGGTTAAGTGCAAGTTGTGAGACGCACAGGTTAAATAATACAATAACAAAATATTACAAAAATGTGTAAGTATGAACACAAAATAATACCAATACTGATAATGCCAACTGTCATAGCAGCACCCTTTCCAAAGAATCTGTTATTGTTTATTAGTAACTGGGGAAAAATTGTTTCACAAGGATGAGAAAAAAAACCACTGCGAATCCCATCCATAGTCATTCTGGGCACCAAGCGCATAACTGAACTGAATTTAAATTCAAGCGATCCTTAACTACAGTGCAGCCTAATTTAGTAAAAGAAAGATGAAGGATGACTGAGGACTTGGGTGGTGGGGGTGTGGGGGGACATTAGTGAACAGTATCTGCTTAGAACGCATCAGAAGGACATTCACTTAGTGTGTCCCAAATGCAGCACAGGTGAAGTGACACCGCCATGCCCGGGGAGGCCTTTTATTCATTTACTTCACTAAAGTGACTTGCAGTGTTAGCCTTTACACTAAGCTGCTGATTAAAACCATTAATATAGCGGGGTCAATTTACTGTGTCAATTTAGGGTAAGAACCTCGATCACAGGAACTACAGCAGGAGGTGGCACTCAAGCCTGAAACCTTTGAGTGCAAAAGTTAGAGCTCACCCTTGGAGTCAAAGGTTAGCAGAGGTCGGCAGGCTTTTTTCTCTCCATGAGAATACAGCAAATACAACAGTAAAACACACCGCATACACACATGCATATATACGTGCACACAAACACACACAGGTACAGGTTTGCTGCATGTCATTCCATTTTGAAAGCAGAATCATTTTTCTCAGCAGTGACAATGGTAATTCCTGAAGGTGACCAAATGTGTGATTGGGGAGGAGCATTTTTAACACTGCAACCAGCTGTTAACAAAACCAATACAAGCAGATGGTGGCGGTTGCCAAATTACTGCCTCTGTCACCCCCTGAACATGGTACTTTACCCTCAATGTGTGAAACAACTGACAGTTTAAACTTGAAAAAAATGCCAGGAGCAACCAGGTCAACGGCTACACACACACCGACCCACAGACACACACAGATAGGTAACACTGTGTAAACCCACAAAGTGTGGAGTGAAGGAGCAAGGTGGAGGCATAGTTCATCTCTGAGAACTGACATCTAGTACCTTCTCATCCTTGTTTTGATTATTTATCACACTCCCTTCCAAAGGAGGGTAGTAGAGAGCACACAGAGTCCTGAGTAAGGATGTGGGAGATCAGGGATATATGTGTGTGTGTGTGTGTGTGTGTGTGTGTGTGTGTGTGTGTGTGCGCGCTCTTACCTGGCGCTCTGGACTTTCCTGGCCCTCCAGGAGAGCGAAGTGCTGCTGAAGGTGGGGGTGAAAGGCCCAGGAATCCCTCTGCGAGTCACAATCTTGTAACGTGTCCTGATGACCCTCTGGGCTGTGGTGCTGCGCAACAACACTGATGAGGGGCCTGAAGCACAGAGAGAAAGATCAGCGGTCAGGGTCACCAGGCCACAGGCCATCAAGTGAGATGACGCTTTATCATATTCCATCTCAAATTACAAGTCTTTGTAAGGTCCAGAATACACACATTACTTTAAAAAAAAAAAAATTAAATACACTGCTATACACAGTCCCACTGCTTCCTCACATTAATACACTGGCGCACGCAACTGGAGACACACTTTTGTTCTTTTTTCAGATTCACTAAAAAAGTTTCCTCTCATATAAAGACACATTCTCCATTTTTCCATATGGATGGACACACACACACACACACACACACACACACACACACACACACACACACGCACGCACCCACCTACCTGTCTGGCAGGAGTGCCCTTTAACAAGTTCCACATGTAAAGATGACTGAAATAACAGAGGAGGAATTTTTATGAGGATAATAAATCATGTCTTCCATGTGTTTCGCTGCTCTGTGTTTAGGTCTCATTCGTTATATTATGTCGCTGTTGCGTCCGGGGCTGCAGCGAAACGGTGCACGGGAACAATGCTGCTCAGCCTTCCTTCCCTCCTTTATTTATTTATTTGACCATATATCCATCTTCTTGCTTTATGAAGAGCCAGAGACCATCTGACAAGCCTCACACAGTTTGGCTAAAGGATGGTCTCTGCGCTACAGAACTGCTTTTTACTCAAATATTTAGAGATTTATATGCAAGCTGCGTAATTTACAACCTTAGATTTCTTCAAAAACAGAAAGAAACTAGAAAAAAAGAGGGACTAAGTGAGTGAAACCCATTAACCTGCGGAACATGAGAAAGAGGTTTGTCACACACGCTACAAGCTGGCTGCCGGCCACAGTGATGCATTAAAAACCAGCTTTGCTGCCACATATTTTAATAATAAAACTAAAGCGGGGACGAGGCACACGGCACTCTGGCCCACGATTACCGTCTTCCTAATGGACAGACTAACTGCAGCATTAGCGTGTTCCCCCGTCAATGTGCACGGACAGCCATTACACGCCTGCCGTTCCATGATTTGTTTGCTGTTCGTGGAGCTGCCACGGTGCTTTATGATCATACTTTATGACCGGGAACGCAGGAGAGGCTGAATAGGTGCCAGATTCGCGGATCAATAACAGTACGTTACACTCAACATGGCTGCACGGCAATAAAAAGCAGGGGCACAAACTCTGTGGAGCCTTTAGTGTCTGACAACCGGAAAGTAGAATAAAACTGTTTCTGGTTTGGACAGAACCTCCATGGTACCCAGGCCTGGTTTCTGAACCACTCTACCAGCTGCCACCATTGACTGCAGCAGCTCTGCTTTACTCCACAGGTTTGGTTGTAGTAATGCAGCATTTATTAGAACATGGCAGTGGCAGGTTGTTACAGCCAGAAGGAGTGCGTGTAAAACACTGCTCCTTCACACTGAGATACCACATTCCTTAAACACCTGAAGGCACGGTGCTCAGGCCAGTCCTGACATACAGTCACAATGCACATCCCCAGCAGTTTCGTTTAACCACTGCTTCTGTCATTCTCACCATTTGTTAAATACGCACTGCCATTTGCAACACGGTGCATTATTTTCACTGCATAAAATGACTGGAAAAGAAAGTGATGCCCCCTAGGAAACAAAAAGCTTCTGTGAATTTTAAGAGGCACCGGAAGCAGAATTTGCAGAAAAACACAGGGCTGGTATCCAAAGCATTTGTGGCAAACAGTCAGAACTGGAGAAAGTTAGAAACCAACTGAAGTCAAACATTTTTCACGTAAACAATGCGTGCTCATAGGAACAGTCAATGAATTGTATTTTTTTATTATTACGGTAGATTAAAGTACATGTTTTGAATTACCCAATTACATTTTTTTCCTTTGTCCCTGCACCCCCCACCCGTTCCATTAACCTGCAAAATGCAGAGTATGTTGTAAGTAGTATTGCGTAATTATTGTCTAAAATGTAGTAAAAATGTTGCTCTTATCATTATATGGCGTGAAATGTCTTTATTTCTGTGTTTTATCGAATTTTTAGGTGCAACTTGGGTTTGTGAATGTAGAACCCCCCCCCCCCACACGAAATAACTTGACCTCCGCATAACTTAAGGGTTGGATTTCAAACAGTAAACTGGACCCATTAAGGAAGGTACAGTACAGTGACCTCAAGTACCAGTAGGGTCTGTAAATGCAGAAAACACACCCACACACACACATTTCTCAGTACAGTGGAGTGAATCAGCTTTTTGTTCACATGAACAAGGGATGTCACCCAGAATGCTCAGAGTCCCAGGACAGAGCTGTAGATTGCTGGATTGTGAAGTTCTGCACCATGGTCCCCAACACACAATGCAGAGTAACACTCAGATGATGAGCGCACACCTGGATTTGCCTGCTCATCAAGCCCGTTCTCCCTTCTTTGGGAGAACTTTAACATGCCTATACCACTGACCTAAAACGCTTGGTACCACACCCTTCAGGGTAGAAAAACACTTGGCACCACAGGCAGGGCAGTGGCACATCTTCCTGCAGTGACAAACCCAGGTATAACTGTCCTTACATGTGTGGGATCAGGGATTAGTAGGCTGGTTTCCAGCCGTAGCAGTCATCCATATGGGAGTCCTGTGACACTCTGATGTCCTGGTGGAGGACAAATAAGATGTGTCAAAGGGACCTGGTGTTTGTGGTGGGCGGAGCCACTCACGCTGTTGTCCTGCTGCACCTGCTGCTTAATGCCAGCGCTTCTGCATGGTTGAGCGTGTGTGTGTGTGTGTGTGTGTGGGCATGTGTCACTCTGTCAGGAGCCTATTACTGAGATGATTGAGATCCCACTCTCTGCAGACTCACTCATCCAACAATGCCTTCCTGCCACAGGAGCAGTAGGACCCCATTCATCATCACCAGCCCCACCCCTTCTTAGTGTCCACTTCTGCCTCCACTGTTCCCCTTTAGCCCCTCACCAGCTGGGGACCGCACGTGCTCAGTATGAGCCGTTTCAATTACTATTTCCTATTTCCTCCATGCTGGTATTTCAATCTTTGCTGTCCATGTTCCTTTAAAATCTCAGAAGTACAATTTTTAGCAGATTTTACATTAAACATTAATCACTGAGCTATAAAGGCTTTGTTCACTATCTACCTGTGTGCTCAGGGTCCTCCACTTATGAAGTTTCTGGAAAAAGGATAATTTTTCACTTTATTTTTAATTACATTTTCTTCATTTTAAAATGTCTATCTGTAACAGAGGGAACAACCTATATTAACCTGCCAGAGAGAAGGCAGTAAAAAACAAGCAAACAATAGCAGTGTGGGGCCACCTTAGTTCAGCTCACTTGCACAGTGTCAGCAGTTCATGTCTGTTGCTCCTGAGAATGAACATCGGTAACAAGGTAACAGATTTTGCACATAATCATGTGATGAACTAGATGAATCTGCACTGAACAGGAGTTTGTGGAGACAGTTTATTTTTATTCTGTCATTTTAATGTTAATGTAGCTGAAAATTAATAAAAATATTATACTAGTCATATGTAATGTAACCATATAGAGTATTGTTACATTTATTTTAGCTATACAGCATCTGAGATGGTTAAGCCACCTGACACAGGAATAACTACACCATAAAGTTTGTATTATTAACTTAATATTGACTTTGGCTTTAGAGAAAACTAGGTGACTTTAAAATTATAAACAAAATTAATTAAAAACAGACTGTAAGCCAATGAGCAAGTGTAACATGTTAAAATAAGTGAGTGGGTGGTAGGTCTGGTTTCCTTGTCAGATCACACATACGGGTTGCCCCATGGGGACTTTGACACACCATTAGGAAGATCCTACCAGACCCTGTTCCATTGCAAGGAGCTATAGAGATGTTTCTCAGGCAAAATAAAGACGCAAATTGAGACAGGAGAATGTGGGGGTGACAGGGGGACGACAACGGGACATGGCTGCCTGGGATAACTGTAGCAGCACAGTCAGGCTGGCACAGTGAGGGGAACAACCGAGCGGAAACAGAACAGCATTGGAACGCAGACCTGGGGTGGTCGAGTTTCTCCTCAAAATAGACAGCCAGTAAGACCTGCTATTCAGAGAGAGGGGTATTCAAAATGCATTTCACTCAAACACACGCACACACACACACACACACAGGGCAATTTAGAGTGATCCATCCACCTGAAACACGTATACACGTATCACTGAAAGAAAAACTATGCAAACTTGGGGAGAACGTAAAGACTAAATGGGGGTCAGATGCATGTCCAGTCACGCTATCCACAAACAGCAAAGTGCCTGAATAAGCAAGAGTACTACAGGAGCAGGTGGGATTAAAACTTGGGCCTTTTGAATCCAAGCTGGTAGCTTTAACCAACTACTCCATCTGCTGCCCACTAGAAAGATGGTAGGCTGAGGGATGATAAGTTGAAGTTGAGCATTCTTGTGGTTCTCATGGTAAAGGAGGGCACAGAAATGGCTCACCACTTCCTTTTCAAGTGTGTCTTTGGTTTCGGAACACATAAAGAACATGCCATCTCTGGACACACTCAGGGTGTCATTACTCAGTAATTTGTTTGAGGAGGTGTGTCAAAGCGGTTCAGCTGACTTCCCTCCTGGTGGTCAGGTGGAGATTTGGTAAGACAAGGCAACGTGTGGAAGTACACTGCCAAATGCCACAACTCTTTCACTTGTTGCTTGTATTGTAGTGAGAGGTTAACCCTATTTGCTTCTTTAGACAAGTTAAAAAAGGTGAGCAATTTCCTTTGAGATCAAATTTACAACGTTGATGGAGACACTATGGGGGGTGCAACCATCAAACTTTCACACTTTTCCCCATTTCTTTCGTGTGAGCAGCACAGAACACATCTCGATCCACAGCACAACAGCAAGGAACTTTCTAGGATCCCATCTGACTCCTTAAACACAACGCAAACAACCCCCATTGACCCAACAAGAGTTCAACCCATTCACAGATAGCCATTTCTCCTACTTATCTCCGACAAAATGATCCCATTTTCAGTTTTTTCCATTACAGTCTGCTTTAGTAGCACGACAAACTGTGGTGCACTAAGTAGTGAACAGTTGTGCAGGATGTCCAATGTGTCCTGCCTGGTGTACAGTTCCAGCACAGGGAGAGAGAGCTGAAAAGGACTGTGGCTGGTTTATGGTTTCCAGCAGCTGACCCCATCTCCTAAATCAATAAATATGTCACCCCCATCCTCTGTTTGGAGAAAATCTAACTAATTAAATAAGTTATGCATTAATTATTTAGCCGTAGCAAGATGCTCCAAAAGAGGGCTGGGGTGCGGTGGAGTGGAGGTCATTCAGCCATAAAACAATAGGCCTGAGTGTAGCTAATCGATAGAGCTGGAGTGGAATTAGCAGTTATCTTAAAGTGCTTTAACAAGAGGGGCAGACTGACAAACAGCAGCGATTGGCCTGGTATTAAACACTACAGAACCATTGTGGTGCCGAGGCCAAGCGGGCAGTTTTGGAGAAGGTTCTGCAGCCAGACTTGAAGTAAAGAGTTTAAAGAGCAAACAAACTGGGAAACGATTTGATGAGCAAATACAACAAACGACAAATCAAACAAACACCCAGTGAGGCACTCCAAGTGTCAGGAGCCAAGAGCAAAGGTGATGCCGTTTTAGTGTACTGCCTTTATTTCAACCTGGAGAGAGACGGAGAGACAGTGAGAGGGGCAGCTTACTTTTTGGAACGTATGATCGCCCCCTTGTGGCCACGACCCGCAGTCCAACAGGGTTTTCACTAGACATCCATCATGCAATATAATTAAAGTCTTAAACAAGCATGCAGATTAGTCCTGCCTTGAGCTGTAAAAACCTGTCATACAAGAAGAAGAGTACTACTTAATTACCATTCATGCTTTAAACATTATTCTTATACATGCTATAATAAAAGCCTTGCATTTGATACTGAGCCCATGAATAAACCCAGCAGAAATGCTGAAAGTGCGGATTCGGACGAGGCCTCAAACAATCTACGTGTCAGAAGCCAAAGTTACAACAGATAATTCCAAAAATGGTGTCTCACTCTCACTACTAATGGGATGCTGGAGCCAAGGGGAGAGAGGCTCCGACACACACAGTGAAACACAGAAACACACATTGGTACACACTGAAGCAGAGAAAAACAGCCTGGTTGATCTGGATGCTAGCGTTTCAAAGTGTGACGGACAGTGTGTCAAAACACACACACGGTGGATGTGGGGAGGGCACAAAGACAGGTTATCCCATGACAACTCATATGATTCAACAATAACCTGTAATCTGTCCATCCATCATCTTATCCCAGAATCATTGAGCACTAGGTTATGAAACTAAGCCCCGATGGGATGCCAGTCTATCACAAGATGGTCACACACTTATGAATGGGCAAACTAACTGAAATGTCTTTAGACTGTGGGAAGAATTGAGAGCACTTGGAGGAATCCCACACACACACTGGGAGAATATGCAAAGAACAACTTGTAATAATAATGGATTTAGTCTAACACTTGAGACACCAACAGTCAGTGACAACCATGCTGAGTGTAGAGACAGAGGATGAAAACCACTGGTGGCCACAGAAGCCACACAAACACAATGGGACCAGAAAGGGAGAGATCAGGACATGCAGGTAAGTAAGAAGAGGGGAGTTCTCTGATAGCCATCAGCCTCCCAAGTGTGTGCCCGTGGGAAAACAGGCAGAGAGACAGCAAAGGGGGCAAGAAGGAGAGAGACCCACACGGGGATGGTCTGTGTCAGATTCCCTCAGCCCCAGCCTCCTCAGCAATCCCATCAGCCCCTTTATCTACCTTGCCAGGTTATTTGCATATGATGGGCAGCCTGCGATTCATTACGCCCCTAACTACTCACTTAGGTTTATAACCTCTTTAAATTAAACTGCAGATAAGCAGACGGGTGGCAGGGGATGTGCAAAGACCACCCTGTTTGGGGGGTGGTGGTGGGGGCGGGGGGAGTCAGAGTTATGAGACGGTCCACAAGAGCACAAGATGGGCTGCTTTAACGGCCACTTTAACGTGATCAGCAGGGGCGTCATTAGTAATTCAATTTGCTCTTTATTAGCCAGCTCTTATCTGAGGCTGTGTGCAGGCAGCCCAGCAGGGGCTGGTTGGGTTGGGTTCAGAAGAAAGTGTGTGGACAAAAGGGAAGCAGAGCAATGGGAGGGTAGGTGGGCCCACCCACCCACAGAAAAAAAACTTAAAAGAGAGTTAGAGAGTGAGGAACTGTGAGCAATGAAGGGACACGGAGCAGTGAGAACGAGCGACTCGAACATGAAGGAGACAGGTAACTGGGGCGAGGGGGTCTGAGTGTGTGACGGTGGAAGTCACATGCTCACCCTTGCACCCTTCGCCCCCAATAAAGCTTAATGTTAATAGTGACAACACTGCGGACACATGGCAAAATTCATTGGCTGCAGCCAATTATGCTGAGCTGGAGACGTGGTTACAGAGCGGGGAAAATGTGGGGGGAGGAAAAACAGCAACTGCTTCCCATCAGACTGGGCCCTCATCCTACAGTTAGTTACAACGATCCAATTTGCGCAGGATAATTATGTATTAGCTCGTTTTTATCGACTGTGGGAGATGAGAAGAGAGGAGCGTCCGGGTTCGATAGGGCTTCAGTCCCCGGGCGTGAGCAGCTGCAAATGGCCCTCCGTCACTGCTGAGCTGGGCAATCCATTACCCTCAGGCGTCTCTGGCCAGAAATGCAGTGGATATACTGACCCCTGCTGACTACAGGAAGCTCTGCAGCACACGTTCAGCATATTTTTCCATTACTGGATTATGGCGAAGCCACATTTCTAGCCTGCTGAGAGGTCCATGTAAGCCGAGGTGAATACTTATCTTATCATTTCACACAGGCAAGCTGCCACTTCACATGCTTTCAAATGGTTACACAAACTCACAGCATCACATGTGATCCGACAGGTGGCTGGTTTAGGTCCAGGGAGAAACCCTTATTCCTTAACAATCTTAATTGTGTTTCTGTCTGTACTGACAGAAACACAGTTTTAAAATTTGGAAAGGAATACTAACCTGCATGTGGAAAACCAAACTGACCACACTTTGTACTGCTACACATAAGAGCTTCCACACAGTACTGTACCTTGACTTTGGTAAACAAGACTGCATATCAATGACACTCAGAGATGGACAGTCAGATGCCACCCAAGGTCAGAAAGTTTAATCTGTCACCCTTCAGTGAGGACAAAAAATGATCACTGTGCAAAAGGACGGAATGGTGAACAACTTCTGTACCTGACTAAACGCTGGATGTACCCGACTAAACACTCTGTAGGCACTCTGTGCTTATCAAGTCAGCATGGACCTGAATGCACTTAAAGACACAATGTCTGAAGATTTGGTGGGAAGATTCAAAATAAGACACTTTTGAGGATTAAGCAGCATTTATGCTGCCAGCAAACCCTCTGACTGGAAGTGACCGTCATCAACATCACAGTACCCACACAGTCAGCATAGTGGATATGCTGCTATTCAGTTTTGTTACCTGCTCAGGACAGTCCCAGCCTCCTCAGTCCCACCCCGCTCCCACCCGGCTGTGTGCCATTGTGCTTACCAGCCCTAGAGGTTCCGGGGGGGCTAGCTGAGGACAGGCGTCTGAGCTTGTGCCTCCCAATGGAGATGAGGCCACGGGCCTGGGCCTTCCGCCCCATGGGCTGGCTGCGCCGGCGCAGGGAGTAGCAGTTGCTCACAGTAACTGAACCAAACCCAGGACGCCGCTCTGAGCCAGAGTTTGGACTGCTACAGGAGAGAGGAGTCATTGACACTCAAAGAAACCAAGTTTGAATATCACTCCTGCTGTAGGAGCCGTCATCTAGGTACTTACAGCAACAATTATGCTGCCGTATAAATGGGTAAATCATGGTAAATAAGTGGCACTATGTTCCCTCATCAATGCCACCAAACAGCAATACACTTGTACATTTCTCAGTCATTTATAGCTTTTATAAACATGCTATGAATGAGGAAACTGTCAACAGCATAAATCAAGGACACTAACACATTGTGGGGTTTTTTAACCCGTAACATTCAGAGGGACCAAGAAAAAAAATATGAACGTACAGTCTGTAGGACAGACACTGTTCTGCATTTTTAAACATGTTTTCCTTTGTTTCCCACTAATTTGATCCCCTCCACTCGAAACAGCTTTATGTTCAATGTTACGTGTGACAAAGGTATGATGAAAGACAATCAGACAGATTGTTGAATGTTTTGGTATTTCTGCTCAGTAGATTTTATCAAAAATATTAACAAAATAAGAAATGCACAGAATGTCTACAGTAAACGTTTAAAAAGGTATAACTGACCTGCTGGAGGGCTTTCCCCTGATGATCTTCATCCTGCTCTTCAGCTTGAAGTCAGTGGCAGTGGGGTTCAGCCTCGGGCTCAAAGTCCCCTTCTGACTCTTCTCCTTCTCAGATGTCCAGTGGTACACAGAACTGCCGAGTGCTGCAGCCTTGGCTGTTACACCTGATGCCTTCCAGCGGTAGCGACTACTCTGAGATGAGGGAGAAGTGACAGTGCCTCTGCGAGTTTTTACCTTCTTATGGGCAGCATCCTGCATTTTAGGGGAACAAGACCTCCTAGGCAGCCTGGCATGGCGGCTGGCAGTGGATGACACCCACTTGTACCTAGTGGTGCCGATGACTTGGGGAGGTGGTAGGGAAAGGACGGGCTTCCGGGGAACCTTACGCTCAGGGGCTAGAGGTCCACTGCCAGTGTCTTTCAGGGAGGAGGTGGCTGGCTGTGGCATGCTGCCCTTCACCCATGTGAACTGAGATCTTTTTTGAGGAGCAGGAAGTGAGGGAGAAGGGGAAGAGGTAATCTGACCTGGAGCCATTGCAGTTTCCTGGAGCTTCACTGAAGAATCCCTTTTCCCAAGAGGGGGACGGCTGAATGGGGTCGTGGGAAATGTCCCAGCGGTGGCCTTTCTGGAGGCTGGGTGGAGGCATGACCCTGGGCCTGCTGGGTTGACCCTGTTTCCTGCGTTTGTCCTGGGCTGCTGAACATCTGACGTGCTGCCCCCCACAGCCCTGTTGCCTTCCCGAGTCCTGATCCCAGCCTCCATTGTAGAAGAGCTGGCTTGGGTGACACTGCCTGTGATCTTTGACTCTGTTTTTCCAGTAATTCCTGTAGTAACTATCCCTGGGGACTCATCCTTTTGGACCAGACTGCTTGACCCCAGCTGATGGGTACTTCCCAGCGGGTCTGCCAGACTGGACCACATTAGCTGCTGCTTCGTGGAGGTCCGGGGAGCCTCAAGGGGGCACTCTCTGCTGACACTGGAGGTGGGAGCAGACACAGTGCTGCTGGGATGCCCGGTGCTCCTATTGCTGAGTGAGTACTTCTTCCTCCAGTGGCCTACGGGCTGACGGCTGTAGACCCCTGAGCGGGATTGGAACGATTTGGAGAATGGGACACCCCTGCCTCTGTCCGGTGCAGGACCGTGCCAAATCCGGGGATCCGATGGGACATCTCCATGGATACTTTTGTGGGTGTTGATGAGCTCTGGGGAAAAAAATAATGACATTTAGATTTGAGCAACAATTCTCTCAAAAAAATCCAATTATTAATTCAACAGAAATCTCAGAACAGAAACATCTCACTAAAGATCACGTTTTAGTGTAATACTTGCGTTTATCTTTACCTAGGATCACTAACAATTGGTCAACTAGTTTGACTTTATCAACAAGAAAAAAACACTTTATTACTTATCCTCTCAATCCAGTTAACAAATATTTCACTGGAATAAGAACAAACTGGCCAACAGTGTGAATGTCGCACGAAGTGAGGCAAAAATCAACGTATTTTTTAAAAGAAAAACATTAAAGAATTTAGACTTTAAAACGCTACTCAGTCAGCGTCACACAGGCTAACTGCTAACATGCTAGCCTCCATCTGCCACCAAAAACACTGCCAATAAGGGCCTGACAACTCTACGATGCGCTCGATTTGTTACTTTGTACTAACTCCAGCAAAATAATCACAGCAAGCTGGGCTATAACCCTCTAAAACTCACTTTGCAGCAGTTCTATCTGTCTTGTCAGAGATTCTCTTTCCTCCATTTCCACCCGTAAGCTGTTCTCGGCGTCACGTTCTACCAATAATCTTCTACGACATTTCCCCAAGACTATCCAATCAACGTCATACTTCCTCAACTGCAGGCTATCCAATCAGAGATACTTTCACTGAAATGTCAGTGTCCAATCAGGAATTACGCCAAAAGCCCGGAAGAGGTGCTGGACATGACTGTGGCTGCTGGGATTTTGTGTTTGAGGAACCTGCGAACTACTGTATTCACGACTTTTTTGGGTCATTTTTCAATTTTCCCCCATGTAATTTAAAGTAAGTCTTTTTTCTTACTTGTACGTGTGTAATTCTCGAGTGCAAGTTTTAGTTTATTTGACGAGTAATGAAAATTTAGTGGCACTTTTTTGAAACGAAACTAAATCGCTAATTCGAAACCAGGAGGCGTCTGAAGCTGGACATTTAAGAAAAATGTAATAAAAAGTAAAATATGAGTTTCTTACTTCTTACAGACACGTTCTAAACCCGTTGAATGGTTCAGTTCAAATGTACAGGTGTGTGCTCTGGGGGTGAGGACCCGCAGTCTCAGCCAGACGGGCAGTAAGAAAACATTGGCAACAAATGCATTTAAATCATTTTTAACATTAATAATCAATTATGGCTTTTTCACAAATTTAATAGTGACTTTTGGTGGTCGTGAAAATGCTCCTGGGCTTTAATGATTTTGATCTCATATTCAACTTTGACAAGCAGTTTATGGCCTTACGTGTATATACTGGTTTCTATTTCACTTTCTTGGTATCAACACTGAAAAAAAAATAATTAAAAGGAAAGACTGTAAATATAGGGCAATAATTACTTAAATTGTCTTAACTGTAATCTTTTGGGTAAATTATGTAGAACCACAGAGCTGGTTCTTCTGTATTAGGAAAGTAGGGCTTTATGAGTTGTACTTTTGAGTTCAACTGTTTTTAATTTCAGTTAGTGTTATGCACATATTTTACACCTATAAGTTGCTCTAGAATTAGTATCTACTGGAGTCTGGTAGTTATTTACAGTACTCCCTTACTAAAGTAACCCTCTAGAGGAACTGTACTTTTCTTGGCCTTCTTTTTTTGGACCATGATACTTTTTGTTCTGCTTAACTAAATTTGTAAATAAATAAAAGCTTTAATATTGCTTAAAACTGAAGTTGCTATTGTGTGTCCCTATTACTATTGCCTATTACTGTGTAATAGGTCTTGAGGTTGTTTGTGGATTTCTTTGGACATTGTCAGTAATCAGCAACTTCTTCTGTCATGAGTTTTGTCCCACTTTGAAGGATAACTTACTTCATTCATGGGTTCTTGGTTTTAATTATGTTTAACACAGAGTCTGGGAGGTGCTATCAAAGTTATTTTTTTTTAAAAAGAAGCCTGCAAAGGAATGAACAATTATGCTTTATCATGTGCACATTTAGGCCCTTTCTCTTCATTGTTTCATTGGTTTGTAAGCAATGGAAGCACCTTGATGATGCGTCTTAAAACAGGAGTGGGATTCAAACTTGGGTCCATTTACTTCGTTTCATTATTTTCTGTGCCCAGTTTACCTATCTCACGTACAGGATTTACTTTGTCACGCCAGTGTCATTTTTACTCATGAAGTAGTTTTTTTAAACTCATTTGACAAGTCATGATGACAAGTCCAGGCCTGTTTAGCTTAATTCATTAGGAATACATTTTTTCCTTCATACTTTGATAGTTGAATTTTTATTATAAAGATCAGCTGGTCTAATCAAAGTAACTTGGTAGTTGACATTTTTTAACCTGATTTTTCAAAAAAAATAATATTTACTCAAGTGAGGAACAAGATGGTGAGTACAAAAAGCAGAGATACGGTTCCTCCACAGATATGATACTTTCAGTTGAGAAGTACCAGTTAAGGAGGTCTGGGCATCTTCAGTGGAGGTCTTCCAGGCACATTTCACTGACAGTAGGCCCCATGGAGCCCCAGGGCATACTGAGGAGATTGTATCTCTGGCCTGGTCTGGGAATGCTTATGGACCCCCACCCCTGGAAGAACCTGGTCATATTGTATTTATACTGCTTAAAGTGGTTTTTGCTGTCCCTTTGCAGGAGGTGATTGTAAGATGTCGAGTGACCAGAGCTGCCCGTATGTGTTCTTCATCATTGTGAAGGAGCTTCCATGCTCAACTGATCCCCCTCAAGGCTCTATATGTTATATTGAGGAAAAGCAGTATGTTTCAGTGATAGAGACTGAGAGGCAGATGAAGAGTTTGAAAGTCAAGCCTATAAATTCCTCATCGTCATCTAAGACAGTCAGAGTGGATTCACTGCAACAGCTCACACAGAAGGAGGCGGAGTTTCTACAGGCCCTAGAGAAGAACAAGGAAAGATTAAAGTGTGTTGAGGACAGGAAAGGCCTGGACTTTGCTGTGAGCCTTTCTGTGGACAACCCTGTTGAAGTGGAAGTGAGCGGGAACTGGTGTGAGGGTGTGGTCCGCTATATTGGGCCAATCACAGAGCCAGCATCACCAAACCCAATAACTGGAACGTTCTTTGGGATTGAACTGGTGGTATGTGTATCCCTCAATATTTTCCTCCATTGAAGTACACAGTCTATTCCTTGTCGACTCAGCTAATATACTTTATTATTCACTTTTTTTTTTGCACATGGACTAATTCTTGTGTTCCCGTTTCTTTTTGTTACGTATGAACTTATTTAAAAATACTTAGTGTCTGTGGGAATAAACAGTTTTTCTTTTTGAAAACTAAGGAGTAGTTTTAAGCAAAACCTTAATAGTACAGATGTGTTGCAGTTGGGGTTGGTATATATAAACTACATTATACAGACGACCCTTGTTATCTGACTCTAATTTGTTCTTGAGGTTCAGGTAATGAAAAATAGGATAATGGGACCATAGTTCCCATTATTTTAAATGGGGAAAATATTGATATGTTCCCTGCCCATCCAAAAATCACAAACCAATTTTTCCAAATATCACCAAAACACTGTAACAATTATAGCACTGCATGGGGCAGCATACATGCAACAAGCTCCTTGCTGATATCATGCGCTTTGAGGCGTGGTTATCACACACTTGGTGCATCATATGCACGATACCCTTCTCCCCCTTTGTGTTCACAGTAAGAAGATCAGATCTGTTCAGAGATGTAAGCAAGAGATGGAGAAGGACTGGGGGCTTCATACTCCAGAATTTGAGACCTCATTTACAGTTTTAAATTCCCTTCTCACCAAGTTAAAAATTAAAAAGCAAGAACCAGTACATTTGTCACAATTGTTAGTGTATTTATTATGAAGTAGTGTGTTTCATGAACAAATTGTGTTTTCCTCATATCCAGCGGACAGCAACAAACAGCTAACCTTAACTAGCTTTAAAAGTCTGCTTCTTCACTGATTTATCTTGGTCATCATCAGCCGGCTTCTCCAGATCCTTAAAAATCCATATAGCTTTCTGCCTCTTTTGGGACGTTGCCACAAACAAAGCAAGGTAAAGCATATGGGAGGCCAATTTGCAAACACCTGAGTGACCGCAGTGTGCTCTATGTAAAGACATGCGGTTGCGTTTGACTTGAAATTTCAAGCAGGTTTTGCTAGATGCAGTTGCTATAGCAGGACAGTTGGGGTCAGATGAACATCATGGGTGTCAAAAGCTTAGAGTCACTATCACGGGAAGTGCCAGACCATGATGCTGGATAAAGAGGGTTGCCTATATATGTATTTGTCTGTATGCATATGTATGTTTATTTTGGATAACAAAGGTACTTTTTTGAAAATGCTGAGTTACAAGTGATTGCAACTTCTATAGAAAATATGCATAACAAGGTCAGTTATCAGAAATGTTTGTTTTGAATGTGACAGAAACTAGATAACTAGTTAAATGAGTATTCTTCCATATTTAAAAAAAAAAGGTAAGGCTTGTGTGTTTCCTGTGTCGGTGTGTGTGAGCTGTGACAGGCAGAAACAGCACATACTGGAACAGGAACTCTGCTGTAAACTGGTTTATAGCTGTATTTTCAGTTATGATCTTAAAATGAAATGTTCAGTGGTTCAGGAAAAAATTCTATGGATTTTTGCTTGTATGAATTAATAGAAATAAAGAGGTAATGTTGTGAGAGTTCACTTTGTGAGTAGATCTTCAGGAACTGATTACAGTAGACTTGGTCATTGAGGGAAAGCGTGTGCATGTCTTGTGTTAAAAAAGTTGTCTGTTTTCTTGTAACTGTGTTTTCTTCTTCCACCCAGGGGAAACATAAGAGAAAAGGCCAAACGGATGGTTCTTTTGGCCACAATAAGTACTTCATCTGTGACTCAAAGTGCGGTGTCTTCGCCCCTTTCACCAGGATCCGAGCTATGGCCTCCAAGCTGCCTTTAGGGAAAATTGGTACTGAATGGTTTAATTAGCATGAACAAGACATTTTATTTATGAATCCCGAGGGCTTTAGTGTTGGTGTTTGTGATGGATGTGTAATGTTATTGTCTGGTGCATATGGTTCATAAATACACTCAGGGATTGTACTCTGTGCTCGAAATTCCCGTCAGTTAGTGGCAGAGTAAAAAAGGCGTATGCAGCACGGGTGAGCTATAATGTTATGGTTATCATCATTATTGCATAATGCTGCCCAGTGAAATGTACGCATTTGAATAAACTCTTAGAGATAAATCAGTTGTAAGTGGAACTCACAAGAACGTAACACATACTCCCTCAGAGCAGATTTAACACTTGCGTCTATAGTATGAGTTATTGCCATGATGATTATTGCTCTTCACTGTCCCTTTGCAGGTGGCGACTGTGTTCATACTGTCTCCAGTGACAAGAGCAGCTCGTATATGTACTTCATCATTGTGAAGGAACCTCTATACTCATTCGATCCCCCTCAAGGCTGCATATGTTATATTGAGGAAAAAAATTATGTTTCAACGATAAATACTGAGGAGAACACGAGAAATTTACCAGTCGCACCCATGGGTTGCTGGTCAATGCCGAAGACTGTGCAGGTGGATGCCCTGAAACCACTCACGCAGAAGGAGGCGGAGTTTTTGCAGGCCATAGAGAAGGACAAGGACAGGTTTGAGTGTTTCCAGGAGTGGAAAGGCCTGGAGTTTGCCATGAGCCTGTCTGTGGACAGTCCTGTTGAAGTGGAAGTGAGTGGGGACTGGTGTGAGGGCATGGTCCGCTATATCGGGGCCGTCACAGAGCCACAGTGGTCAAACCCAATAACTGGAACGTTCTTTGGGATTGAACTGAAGGTTTGTGGATCCCTCAGTGTATGTGTGTATCTTGGTGAGCGTGGTGCTGTTTCTCTGTGTGCCATTTCTGATGCTGCCTGTCTTTAATTTTCCCCAGGGGAAACATAAGGGAAAAGGCCAGAATGATGGTACTTGTGGAAAGAAGAGCTACTTTACTTGTGGCCGGGACTGTGATGTCTTTGTCCCTTTCACCAGGATCCGTGGTGTGGCCTCCAAGCCCCCTGTAGTTAACAATGGTACTGAATTGTTCTAATATTAATTTGCATTAGTAAACAGATTTTTATTTATGCATACTGTTCTATAAAAGTAGTATCTATTTAGGAATAGTATCTGGTGCTGCTGGTTCATTGAGATACTATGTTACTGGACTGAAACATTCAATGTTCACCCTTTAAAATGAATATGACCTCCCTGAGTTACTGGAAAAGTAGCGTGTACACAGAACAGATGAGCTGTTATTGTTATTTTTATCATATTGTAATTTTTGTTGTTGCTTTGTGAAATTTAGAGTTAAATCAACTCTGAAAGGAGTTTTCAGAGACTGAACTATGCTAGTGTATGTTTAACATTCCTGACAAAATACCTGGATTAATGCTCTAGATGTATTCTTGAGAAATGGAGCTTAATTAAAAATATTAGTTATACCTTTAATGATAGCAAATGAATACAGAAAAATCTTTTATGAATAACAAATAAAAATTCCAAAAAATTGGTTTAAAAATATTTAAAGGTTTTTTTTAAAAATATGCTAAGTTGTTATGCTAAATCAGGCAAAAGCCAAAATAAGAGCACTATAATGAAACAACACTAGAGAAAGTAGTGCTAATCGAGGTATTGCTGCAATGTGTAATGGTAATGTTTACTATTGGTTTGCATTTTCCCTTGCAGGAAGTGACCCTAGTAAGTCGAGTGACCAGAACTGCAAGTATATGTACTTCATCATTGTGAAGGAACCTCTATACTCATTCGATCCCCCTCAAGGCTGCAT
>UFQX01000659.1:2329-76159 GCA_900497675.1 Arapaima gigas
CCCCCCCCCCCCCCCCCAGGCCACCTCTATCCAAACCTGGTCCTGCTGTGTTTGACTCCCATATCTTTGTCATGGCTCTATAACAGATTGGTCTTGCATCTGACTCCATGGCTGCCAGTGTTAAAGCACCTATGATTGGTCTTACAAATATCTTCATGTCCTTCCAGTTAACTACATCAAGGCTTCCTTTGGCAAATTTCTTGTGACCTTTTTGTGATGGACTCCCAGTAGCCTGACTTTTGTACGTTGATGGGCTGCATTCATGGAGAACTATGATCTGGTTGAAAATAAAGTCCAAAATATCACTTTAACTTTAACTTTATTACACCCATGTCTTATAAATTTAATACGACTCACCTGCATGCTTCTTTTTTAAATCCCTAGTATTATCAGTAATACCCACTATTAACAGTTTATCAAAACTGTTTTCTTTGATTTTTAGGTTTATTCTGTTTTCGGGCAGCATGGTGGCCCAGCAGGTGCTTTAGGGTTCCTAGCCTACGGGTTTGAATCCAACTCAGTCAGTGTGGAGTTCTCGTGTTTTTCCGTGTACACGTGGGTTTAATGCAGGTGCTCTGGTTTCTTCCCGCAAAGTGTTTCAGGTGAACTGGGGAGTCTAGCATGTGTTGCATTGCCATGCTGCAAAAATGGCTGAGTGGTGGCAGAGTTTGGTGTGTGCAGCACTAAGTCGCCTTGGACAAATGTGTCAGCTAATCACTAGTTATCACTGTTGTTGAAAGAGAAAGGTGTCTGCCAAATAAATAAATACAGATGTAAATGTGAACCATGAACCTTGTGACTGGGCTGTGAAACGTTCCCAGCAGACCATCTCTGGTGGCTGCAATTATGTCACCACTTAGTGCAATAACTGGCACTGATGGCTCTGAAATGCATCCCTGGCCCCAGGAGGATGTAGCCCAGCTCCACTGCCTCCCTCCTGTGGCCCCAGTCTATCAGCCATCTCTGGGCAGGAGTGTCAAATTTCCACCAAGGGAGGGCAAGGCCAAGTTCATCCCTAGACGCCAGGGCCACAGCTTGCAACCTGCTGTTTAAATGGGCAGCAAATTCTTCTTCAGTGTCCAACTCCATTGCGCTCAAGGTGAATGAGTAGGTGGTATGTAATGGATGCAGACTTTATTTGGTGAAATATTAGCAACTTGTGTACTGAGTTTAAAGGCTTTTTTAGTGGTGGTTGTCATTTTGGTTAGTTCCACTGATGGACACAGCTTTGCGTAACCTTTCTGACTGTTCACTTTCTAGAGAGAACCCTTTTATTCACCAGCCATCCTAAAACAATTTCATCCTCGGAGTACAACAGCAGTGCCAGGCTCCCTCAGGAAAGGCTGTTTATTCAACTGCCACTTGCTGCTTACAAGAACAGAATCTTGCATTGGTATCACTATGAAAAAAACAAGTTTTGTGTACGAATTTGTCTTAGTAATATGTTGCCAAATGATGATCACGTGACCTTTTCACCCAGTCCTTCCAAGTAGAACCTTGGTGCCCATACCTGGCTTTGCTGCAGCTCATCCTGACAAGCGAGACCTGGTCTGGGTTTAAGCCCAGCAATCGTGACAAAGAGAGGGTGGCCAAATGGACCCTTCTCATGTCACTCTCCATTAAAACCATTAGAACCCGTCATTTGTGAAAGGCCAATTACAGAGCCCCCCTCACCCCCCAGCCCTCGTGTGGTCATAGCTTAGAGCACAAGCTGAGGGAGACATATGTGTTTAGACTATTAAAGAAGGCAGCCGGCACACTTGTGCAGCTGACCTCAGGTTCACGGGCGGTTTCGGTTACACTAACACATGAGCTCCGGTTTTCAGTGGGGAGAACCCTCCCCCCCCCTTATCCTAGTGTCACTCCTGAGCGGTCAGCTGCAGGGGTACCCCAGGACTTCTCTCTCTGATAGTGAAGAAGGTGAAAATGAGACTCTGGGTAGATGGAATTGGATACAACAGGCAATATGTCTGGTCCACCCCTGGTTTTAGTAAATATATTGCAAGTGGATTGGTTTAAATCAGTTTGTTTTAGATAATTTTTAATTTTATATGCAGTGGTAATGGAGGAACATCAAATGGCTTTTAAGGTTTAAGAACAAAAAACACTAAGCTGACTTTAACAGTGCAGCAGGTACCGTTTCTTTTATTGTCTAACACTTTAACTTGAAATGTAGTTGTTAACCTGGATTATTACCTGTAGTAATTCATATCCAGCCACAACAGGATAAGCTCTTCTGGAACTTGAACCAATATCCTTCAGGTCCGAAGCCTTAAATATTATGCTTTTTTAGAAATGATAAGACAAAATGTTATCCATCCCATTCAGGGAGATCAGAAAGTCTCTAATTAAAATCATTAATAAATTAATTTAATCTCTGACAAGTTTTAACTTGACATGGAAAATATGTGTAGTAGATGTTGTTCAGGGTGCTAGTGAGTCTATTTGGAAGTATTCTGTTCTCTTTTCCTGATCTGGTAATACAGCTCAGCTTATTTTACCTTGTAGCGTTGCTGTTTGTGATGGACTGCATGAGTTGCAGCTTTTGACATTTGTCGCAAATAAACTGAAACCATGTGTTAGCAATGCTTGTTAACCTCTTTTCACCTTCAGTTTAGCAAGAGAGATCATTTGTTTTTGGGTACCATCTTTGTGTTATACTCTTGTAGGCAGTAGAGTTATGGATGAATTCTTTATGAAGGTGTTGAACGTGCATCTTGAGAAGTTCCAAACCTTGGGTAGGTGTATCACAAGGTGGATGCTATGGATATCAGCTAGCATGGCTATTGCAAGGCTCATATCACAGGCCCTGTGTGTCACAGCATTAATGGCAAGACTATGATGAAATATAATATTGGTACATTCAAGACTAATTTTAATTGCAAGCAATTTGATTTAGCGTGCACATTTAGAATATCCATAGCAATTATAAACATAAAACTCTCTTCCTGTGCTCAAATGGAAATGTAGCCAAAGCAAAGAGCTTATCCTTTTCTATTAAACTTGTGATTAAATGCTTGCTTTTGATTAGTGTCAAGTGCTAAATGCTAATAGACGCAGAAGAGTTGGCGTGAACAGGCCTTGCATGTGGGCTACTTTATTTCTGCTGCTGCTGATGCCGCCAGTGGGGAACTGGGAAGAGACCCAAGACTTTCAGGAAAAAAATAAAAATGCCGATTGCATAATGAGATGTTTCATCACTTGCTGAAGGCGCACCGACCCAATCCCCAAACCCCCCGTAGTCTGTGCTTGCTGCTTTTTTTGTAGCATGCAAAACCTGTGGCTTCTTTGCATGGCAGAAGGTGGAAGCTGAAGGTAAAGCAAGAACTTCAAATGCAGTGAGGCTTGTGAATCCCAAAGCTCAGCGTGTGACATGGGCTTTCTGCACCCAACCACAATTTCTGTAGACGGTGTGAATTTCTAAGAAGATGCTAATCAGCACCGCCACGTAGCTCCTGGGATGGGTCATATTTTTGACATGAAAAATAGAAGTCGTATCACCAAACATTAACTCTTGTGTCCCACAAACATCAGGAAGGAAAATAACTTTGTTATTTATTTTAGGCAGACATGGCATTTTCATTGATACTGCAAGTTTGACATTAGTTTCTGACATCCATACCTTTTTGCTTTCACTTGAGTGTATTTTTAAAGAAAAAATTACTTTTACTCTGTCACATTTCTGTCTCTCCCTTTTCCTTACTTTTAATTTTTTCACATTTAACTCTTTGATTATGCCAGTATTACTGCTAGCAAGACCTGTTCTCTGCATTTTGCCAGCTGTTGATGGCTGTCACTTACAACCACTTTTAAGGATAGCCATTAAAAATGTCCCTTTACTGTCGGCTATCTTCTTCTCTTTGTTCCAGTGTACCTGGGCTCCACACTCACTACAAAAAGTGCCTGTTTTGGTAGACTGTTGTGTTGCAATGGCAGCACTATGCAGTATCAGTTTAATAGATATGTCAGACAACATTTAACCAGCTGCATTAAACCAGCTTTATGACTTGTGTTCAAAGCAAAGGTACTATCTAGTTGGGAAGGGTTAGATAGGTGTGAAACCAGGTGGACTGACTGAGAAAAGCCACTTCAGGGAGTGCGACTCTGTAGGGTTTCAAATCTCTTTGCGGATGGAGCATCTTAACTAGCTGCACGTTTTTCATGACCGAGTTAATAGTGTTGGGGCTTCTTTGTAACGGGACAGTCAGTCGAGGAGCGGTTAAGGATGATTAGGTTGTGTGTTTTGAGTCCCAGTCCACCCACTACTCTACTGTCTAGAAGAAAGATATTTACCTGGAACCTTTCTAATATAAACACCCTGATGTTTAAACTGGTTAACAGCTGAGTGTCACATTCAGTGGCTACATCAGGTTCATGGAAAATGTAATGTAATTCATATAGGGCAGCAGGTGGAGTAGTGGTTACAACTGCCATCTGGTTTTTAGAAAATTTTATTCAAGTAAATTTTTAGATCAGTACTTAAGTAAATATTTATTGAGTTTGGTAACTCTTGCCATCTCTGCTCAAAAATATCTTGATAAAAAGTTATTCAAAGCTCTCATCACATTTTCTGCTATATTGGGACAAATTGTTCATCTGTAACAAGTACTTTATGTGACTTTTTAAATATTTTTGCTTGTTTATGAGACTTTTTTAAACCTTCATATAACCAAGGGAATCTGGCAAATTATTAACATTATTATTAAGTCATAAACTCAAACTCAAAATTATTGCCCGGTAACCCATGATGAGTTTAGAATAAAATACAGAATTGGCACGTGATTAAAGTTTATAGAACCAAAGTCTATTTAAAATGGTCTGTGGTTGAAGATATTATTTGTAATATGAATATAAATTGCCAGTGTTTGAAATAAATTGTGTTTGTTGTATTTATAATTGTAAAAGTTTTAGCTTATTGATCATGGAAAAATGCATCATAATACTGCAGTGAAGCACAGCTGAATCTAGAAATATAAATGAATGAGGTAATGCATATAACTGTAAGATGGTGGAATCAGTACAATTCATGGAGGCACGATCATTTCATCGACATCAGGTGATAGACTACTTACATAAATATAAGTACAAATGCGTTAAAGTTATGAGGAAGCAACCTAGCAAGGAGGAGGGAAAGGGTAAGTTTAAGGGTTTGAAGCACAGATTGTAAGTTTGGATGGAACAAAAACTCAGAGGAAAAACACCAAACAAATGGTCTCGGTGAGCAGCACGGAAAATGAGACACTCGTTCAGTGATTCAAACAGATTTTAGGGGAAGATTTGTTGCTCCTTGTTCCCCGAAAAAGAGCAGCACATTGGGCTTTGTCCCAGAGGAGCTTTTATGTAGAAGTCAGGCTTTTACCCAGCAATTTGTCTCTGCTTATCGGTAATGTGCCTCACTCCTACTCACTCCACCACTTCCTCTTAGCTAACTACCCACCCACTTGATGATGTGTCTATTTGTAAAGCCAAGGGGTTAGAAATCCTCACTTTTCAGATGAGATGGGAGCCCAGAAAAAGATGACAGACAAACAGTTGTGATTTGGATTTGACCACTTGGCATTTTGTTGCTGGAAATTCCACCTTCTCCAGGGACCACTGTGCTGTGTTTATATATGGCAGGGTGTGTGGCAGCCCAACGTGATGTAGTTTCGTTATCAGTTTACAGTATTTTTAAATTTGATGGTATTTGGAAATGTTTTCTTCCTTAGCAGAACAGACAGAATCATTATACTGAGAAATGCAAATAGAGTCTGTACAGGAACATGAAACAACGCTAAAGCAACAGGTAGACATGTTTAGCGGGGCTTACCGTACGGCGCTAAGAAGATCCAAGATTCATTCACACTGCACTACACATCCAGCAGCCTCTAGCATGGTGTCTTGTGCTGTGATCATGTCCATCCTAGAAGCATACTTTTATGTTTATGCCTTTTGAAAATCAAAATACAGTGTGCCAACTTGTCAGTTAAATTTTCTGATTGGAATGTATTTGAGGGCTTCAGTGCTATAAACAGCCTCACCAGTGGTCCTTAAAACATCTTTGTCCACAAAATGTGCTTCTTACTTTAATGGTTCACAGGTAGAAACCAATTATTTGCAGTTAAGAGAAAATTGTGTCCTTGTCAGGCAGCAGTTTTTCATTTGTGTGAACTTGGACTTTCCAGGGCTCAGGGGTTCCAATACTTATGCCAGCAGCATATTCCAGTTTTTTATTTTTTTTTAAAACATCTCCAAAGAAATAACTTATTTTGGCTCTAACTGTTTAGGTTTGGTGCAAATGAGCTCACAGTACAAATGCTGATTGGAAAAATATGTCTAAGTGTAATTTGTAATCCAGGCAGTGTTTAACTTTTGAGGCATTTGAATACTTTTGCAAGGCACTGTATACTGTGCAAAACGAGGTTATATTTGAAGAGATAAAACAGACTTACTAGGAAATGTGTAACTACAGTGACATATGAAATAACTAGAATAGAAGTGAAGTGATATATATATAATATGTATATAGATATAAGATAAATAGAAGTGTGAATCACTTCAGGGTGAAAGCATTGATCAAACGAACTCTAAAATAACCAAATGTGCACACAAGCATCCAGCAATATAAACACCTGTTTGCTCATATTCAGTAGCTGCTTGTCTTTGTCAGTGTTGTGGCAGCCTGGAGTCCATCTAGAAATCATTGGGCGTAGTGCAGGGGGGTCAACACCTCTGGGTGCAAATTGTAAATAGGTAGATTAATGGAAAGATGGATATAACAAAGTAAACAAGCAAATAAATAAATAGAGAGAAAGTGTGAAATGCTAGAGGTGTGTGAAGTGGGGCTCACTGGGTAGCATTCAGTAGGCTCTGAACAGAAGCAGCATGATGCCAAGATCTTACTATAGACAAGTGTGAATGGAGCTCCATCTGCTGCACTTATTTTTTACACTGGAATGGTTTTCCATTATTTGTCCATCCTGTGGCGTGAGAGTCTAGTTCCTCTCCGAAGTGGCACATTTCTTCTCTCAGGCAGGTGTCCTCAAGCAGGGACACTGGGTTTTTTAGTTACAGATCAGAGGACAGAGGCCAGGGCGGGGTCATGGGCACAACGGTGCAGGTGCACCATTGAACCATGGTCACCTGCAGGACATGTCCTCTGGCACGTTAAAACAGAGCGCATGTCTGCGCTCTCACCTCTCCTCCAGGTGACTATGGCCGCTATCGGCATAACCATTGCCTGAACCCAGAAGAGACGGGCGGATTCCCTTACGGTGGGCACAGAGCGGCTTGTGTTGGAACCCGAGTGACAGAGTCGACCCTGGGGCCCGGGCGGGAAGCCGGTGGCCTTGGCCCATGCTGCTCCTTCGGGCAGCAGGTGCGAAAACAGTCACAGCTTTGTGAACCAGCCCATGGGAAGGTATTTCCCTTAGCGGGATGTTTTGTAAGTGATGTTCCGTTCATTGTGGTGCATCACTCTTCAGTTGGGTCATCAAGCCTCCAAGGAGATGAGAAGATCCCTCCAAACCCAGCTTCTTTACCAGCTGCCACCTTATGGTCCTTTCATACAGTTAACGTAGCTTCCCATGTTAGAGGTACTGACAGAATAACCACGATCAGCCCAAGAGCGCTGTTGAAAAGTTTTGTTCCTGTGTAAGGATTTTATCTGTGACTTACCTAGAATTTGAAATATCATCTGCAATTTGCAGTATTCCTTATTATTCTTAATTTATTCTTTCATGACATACTTTATTCATTCAAAACATTCCAACCAGTAAGGATGAAAACAGGCGGCCAATGTTACAGGACACATTTGCCTTAACATTAACTATCCTCTTTGTGAGTTCAGTGTCGTCAGTATTGTTCGGAAGTTTCATAGGTTGAACATGCAGTGACACTTTGAAACACATTTTGGTTTTTGGTTGTCATGGCGAGAGCATTTGTTGATCAGCGAGGGAGAAGGTCACCTCTACAAGACGATAGGGTCCACAGGCTCACACACATCTTCCTCTGCCGAGATGCACCATCTGGCCCATTGGAGGGTCAGACCTCACAAAGCCGACACTGTCCGGCCGCGCCGGCGACTCAGTGGCTGGAACAAAGGTGTCCCTGAGGTGGCCCGGGATGGGCGGAGCTCTCACAACCACCTGTACCTGTCAGACCCGCTCCCTCTTGTTCCCTGTGACAGGCTCCTGGCTCCTTGCTCTGGGTCACTACTTTAGGGGGCTTTATTTGGTAGCCAAGCACTCCTTTCAGTGGGACTCTTCCCCTCTCATCCTCTCCTTTTCCCACACATGCACTGAGCAGGAAAGACAGGCGCTGTAACGTAACGCTGAATGAAGAGGAGATACACACCCGTCTCCAGATGTGTATCACATGAAGCACTGATAAGTTTACTAAAGCGCATCAGATCTCTCAGCAAGAAGCCAACAAGGGCTTTTCTCAGTACTCAGGCACAGCAGAGTGTCCCTGTGTGGCAAGGCAGTGGCTCGGTCAGAGGAAAAAAAAAACCAGAGATTCTTTGAAACTCAAACAGCTAAAATTAATGTCTGATAACTGATAAATGATGGTGTGTGTGGTTCTCTTACTGCACTTGATGTGCATCCTGTTTTTAGAAGCAGGGGAGTACATCTCTTGAGGATCCGGAGAAGCAATATGTGCCATATGCATTATCACCAGTAAAAATAATTATGTTAATATCAATCATTTTGATAAATGCCATTGTTTGCTTAAGGACTAACTTTAATCGCTTCCCACAGTGCTGTGGCGTTTTTGTTTGTGTAAAGTGTGATGGATTGCTGCTGAGGAGGAAAAAGGTTCAATTTTTTTTGTTTTTAATATTCAGGAAGTTACGAAAACTACAATTACTCTGGCATAGTGTAGATGAGTTAGGATCATAAAGGGCAGCGGTTTTATATAATATACATGATTTCATATAGTATAGTATTCATATAGTATTTCTCTAAGTTTGTTTAATGGAGTCGTGATTAGTGTGGCCCATTTATACAGCGCAACAAAAATGTCTGCTGCACTTACTTGTCAGTAAAAAGCAGAGTACTATTGTGGGACCAGTTGAGTTTAAAATGGGAAACGCTGCACATATTAAAGCAATGAAGTCAGTAATCTGCATTAAACATGAATTTGTGGGGGCTACATATTTTTTCAGTAATTTACATTAGTTTTAATTTTGACGTAGTGAAAACTTAATAAAAATGTCTTACAGCACATTTTATATTCATTATAGATTTATCTGTTGCTTTGACAAATCAGTTGACATCTGTATTATTAATATTATTAAGTTTTATTGACAGTAACAGTAGTGGCAGATTTCTGCTTTGCACTGTGTTTGTAAGTTCTGGACCTGGCGTTAGCACTGGTACTAGAGCAAGGAGGTGACACTGAGATCTACACTGGCAAAACACATCATCTCAGTGGCCAAGGATGTGGCTTGTTTTCCGCTGTGTGGGTCAGGTGCCAGATGTGTGCCCCCCCGGCTACTCTCGTGACCCTTTGCCAGCCAAAAGCACTGCTAGCACTGAAAAGGACCCAGACGCCTCCTAATCTCTATCCAGTGGCTGTCAAGGGCTCCATGGTGCTTGTCAACTCGAGTCCCTATTTGAGCCTTTTCACCCCACTGTTGGAGGTTGGTCCACTGCCTCGGTTTCTTGGTGTCACATGGTCTGACCACCTCTCATAACACAATTCACATGGATGCTTAGGGCCACTTCCTACTATGAAGTGCAAATTGCCCAAGAAACATTAAATTTTGACACATTAGGTATTGCTTCTGTTTAAAAAATAAATAGGTACTACTGTTGCCTTCCAGACACGGTGAGCTAGACAAAAACACAGGAAAAAACATTGGCAAAAAATTTTTAAAATCTTTAATTTCCAGTTATCTTTCCTGAAAATGTATATCATGACTTGTGTCCTTTGCCAAAACCAATATCATCTGTCTTTGTAAACTGGAAAGTAGCCCAGTGTTAAAGGTGAGAGATACATTAGTCATGTTATTTTCTCTTTATCTTGGCATGAAGCATGTTCCTAATTCTTCTGAATGGTATACTGAAGGGGAAAAAAGTGGACTGGTAGCTAGTACAAGACTGCCTGGGTTAGGGAATACGTTCAAAGCTTCTCTTCTACAAGAATCTGCAAAATAAGAGCCTCTCCAGTGGAACTTGAAAACAGAGACAGTCTGGTTTTAAAACCTGGTTATTTACACAATTGAAAGGAAAAAAGTGACCCGTTCATTAATTAATATCTGAACCCCAACACACTTTTGACCTGTGACCTTTGGGTATCATTGTGGGGTTATTGGAAACTAGTCTGTAACAGCGGTATCATTTGCACTATAAAGATGAGTAAGGTGTGTATTTCACACAATACTTTAGATAAAGATCCATCTTCAGTCAATCTGATGTTATCGATAACAGCTACACAGCCCCACACTTACCTAATGGCTGAACGGCTGTGCCTGTCCCTGTGACCCGTACCAGAGCCCGTTAATTCCCAAGAACAACATGGCTGTCTCCATCTGGACTGGTGTCCTTTTGGTGACAGTCAGATCCACTGTTGAGACTGAGGCTACTGGCTGATCTTTGGTGGATAAAGGTGGGCAGGTGGGCAGGGGGGTTCATGAGCCAGTATTGCTGCCAGCATGGCTCTGTGGGAGCATCCAGTGTGCTACAAGGTGAAGGGACTGCAGTGGCCGGAAGGTGCTGGAAACCATGGTGAATAACCTCTTTGGTTGTCCTCCCCTCCTGATAATCTCCTTTAAACCTGTAACCACTTGGTCTGCTCCTTCTGCTGGGATGGGGATCACAGCCAAAAGTCGGGTGGGAGGGGGGCATTAAACAGACACACATACACGCTTGTACACACAGACATTCCCTACTTCCCAGACTCTCAAGCGGCTTTAATAGTTTTTAAAAGTTTGATCCTGGAGTTCACTGTGAGATCTCTTTATTAACCTGTTTAAGTGTGTGAGCAGCTGCAGTCAACCCACTTCCCTTTGTGCTTTTAAATGTCTTCACCAGCCTTAGTTTTACAGGTATAAGTATAACCCAGACATTTTCTATATTCAGATCTTATTCAGCAGAGTGCAAGTAGGCCAGTGTTTGAAGAATGCATAGTGTAATTTTTATTCTTTCTTTGTTCAGTCGGTGTTTTCCGTACTCGTAACTGGCTTTCAGTCCGAAAAAAGTTTACACCACATAAAAGGCGGCACAAAGTCGTGTTCTGCTCACATTTGATGATGAAAAGGTTGCATTTAAGAGCATTTAAAAGCTACCGGAGAAAAGATATGAGTACAGTATTACAGTGTCATGGGTGCTGTGGTCGGACCATTAATAACTTCTACCGTGTCAAACTGATACTACAGTTGTGATAAGAGTCATTATCTCACTGCGATACAGGCACCGAATGGCCTTCTCACACACACACGCACGCGCGCGCCTCGCTCCTGTTGGGCCTCTGTCTGCGGCCACTCTTCTGGTTACACTGAGACTGTGGGCGTTAATTGAAAGTGTGTGAATAGGAACCAGATGAACGTGGCACCAGCCTGCATCCACACATGACTGTCAGCAGCCAGACTTGCCCTGTCGCACTTCACCGTATTATAATCATTAGCCACAACATCTGATAAAGTGCTCACTGTTGTCTGCACTGACCCTCTCCTTTCATGCAGAGGCTTGAGAAATGGGGTTTCGTCTTCTGCTGATGTGTGATGCACATGTTCACACGCTGCCTCACCCCAGCCGCAGCGATAAAGGCGAGGTTTCTAGGTAGGTCTGGTCGTGAGGTCGGCATCGGTCCACTCTTGCTCTCCTTCCACCATTAGTTAGTCTAATGCCTGTGTTGATCGAGAAATACAACTAACATTTATCTAGCTGATGCTTTTCTCCAAAGTAACTTATGATATTAAGCGATTCACAGTTACTTTCTACAGTAGAGTCCAGATAATCCGGACTGCCAGATGGTCCAATAAACGAAGGTGTCAGATAAGACAGAAATGTTGAATGTGGGATGAAAAAAATACAAATTGAACAGAAAGTATAAGTTCGAAATCTTATTTATTAATACAATAATCGTTATAAATCTACTTGGACTGTAAAAGCTATTTTTACAGAAATGGATTCATTTAGTTAGTTTGTACAGTACAAATTATTAGTGCAGATGAACAAACATGTTATGCCTGGGGCAAAATGTGACAGACTGAGGCGTCACGTCGGCATGTCGGATAAACCGGAATGTCTGATAATCAGGACTTTATTGTCATTAAAACAGATGAGATTTGTCTGCCGTAGCCACTCAGGGTAAGAACTTTGATCAAGGTAACTGTTGAACTAAGCAGGATTCAAGCCTGCTTCCTTCAGGTTTAAAGAAGGAGCTCTAAACCCAACTCCACCTGCTACTCCAGTTTGTCGCTCAGCAGAAACTTTTATCCAGTGTAACTTTCGACTGGTTTCTATTTATATAACATTGAATTGACAGGCAGTGCAGCAGTGGCAGGAGCAGGACTCAATCCTACAACCTTCAGTATGCAATCATGTTTGCGGCTTCCGCACCACTGATATTCCACTGCAAGCTCAACTACAATGGCGGTCAAAACCTTGCATTATCCACTGCTGAACTCTGTTCAGCACCACTTCACAGGTTCTGAAGAGATCACGGGTTATTCCCGTGAAGTCAAAGGAATTCCAAAAAAACACTAAGGAAAATTTGAGACATTTTACTGTTTGCATTGCCTTAGGTTGGTTCTGTGTGAATAGTTTCTCCGGTGCTGAGGTTTCTTCAAGCTCTATCTCATCATGTATTGTATTTCAACACGGTTTCTATTTGGTTCTGGTGATACCATCCTACCCGCATTCAAGTGTAGCTGTATGCAGTGTGCAAGTGACACTGGGAACGCAGTACTTTGTGCATTTTGTCCTGGCTGCAGTGCAGTGCAGAGCTGCCAAGGACAACAAGACGCCAAGCCTGACTGGCAGTCAGAGCTCACCAGTATAATTCATTAGAGGGTTTACAGCACCCCTCCCCCGTCATCTGGCAGAGGGGTTATGATGGGAGTCATCCAGAGGTTAGGTAAATACAGTCCATCGAGTCTCAGCGCGCCGTCCATTAGGAATCAAAACAGTCTAATTCCCTGCCGGGTTCGCTGTCGTCTGGAAACCCGCACAGACGGACAGCGGCCGCGGACCCAAGGCGACAAAAGCAAAGCCGGGTATTTATGAAGGCATGGCCAACCCGGCGACTGCAGGTTCACATCCTTCAGGTCACCTCTCTCCCCGTCAATATGTGGGTATGATTACCGTCTGCCCCTCCCTGCTCGACCGCTACCCCCCATCCAGTGTTCGCTGTTGGAACTGGGACCGGCATTCCGCGCTAAGCCTGTCCCACTTCCGCTGCTGAGCTGCGGTGAAGCGAGGCCATCCTCCCTAAAGCAAACACTGTTGAGGGGAGTGATCCCTCCAATAACACCGAGTCGCTCCCAATCGGGCCTGAAATATGACTCAACTGTCTGCGCCTCCGCTCTCACTCCCTCACTGTTTCACACAGTTTGTCTCCCATCGCTTTCCTTCTCTCTTTTCCTCCATCCGCACCCAGCTGCCTCTGCAGAAACACACAACGTGCAGCTCAAGGGCAGTAGAAGCACCGTGCTGAGACAGGATAAAGAGTATCCCTCAAGCATGGAACAGCAAACTTTGCCAAACTAAACCTTGTTGGGCAGGAATTATTCAAAGTATTCAGCTTTAAAGTGCATCAGTATGGCTTCAGTGGCTGCTATATCAGGCATATCCCCGACTTCTCTGAAAATGTACAGCTCACATGGTCTAAGCCCTTACTTAGACTGCGATGTTTCAAACAGGTGCATTCTGGGTGTGTTATTGTGAAGAATGATGGGAAGGAGAAACAGATTTAAGTGCAAACGATGACATGAACATGGCATGACAGTTCAGGGATCAGGCGTTTTACTAAGATATGTGGAAACAACAGCCCTGCTGGGGTATCTAACCTTTAGCCAGCAACAACTCTGTTCATTGTTCTGAGACACTCGCGAAAGCTGATGGAGGCAGGCCGAAGGGGATCTATTAGGTGGGCTTGAACACTGGGGACATCTGCACTGCACCCTCTGCTGTGCCCATGGCAGAAAGAGGAAGCCCTTGTGATGTGTAATAGAGGAGGTCTGGCAGCTAAAGACCCAGTTGAGTTCCATTCGCTCAGTGAAAACCAAGAGCATGTGGTTCCAGTGGGCTAAAGCAACACAAACATTTGGCACTGCAGGGTAGCGAAACACTGCGTGCTGTGAGGAAAACCAGCTTCCGTCTGATGGATGGACAAGGAAATGGCAAAAACCACTTGAGTCTATGAATCCATCCTGCCAGGTGCCAACAAGACCGACTGGGGTGTGACTGTGTTCGGTGTGTTTTCATGCTGAAAGTCAGCTGTTTCAACATGAAATGAAGACTGCACGACACCTGAGCAGTCTTTAGGGCAGCAATGTGTCCATCTGCGTGAATGAGTTCTCTCTCTTTTAAAGGTTCATATTCCCCTATTCCACCATATTTAACTTTACTGCACCTGAAATACCAAAAAAAGGTACATTTAATAACTTTATACTTATCAGTTTTTGTTTAATTGATGGACAGAATAGGGTTGCATCACAACAGCATTAGAGACAGACAGCCCATCAACAAAGTTTGTCTAAGATGATCCAAGTGTCCAGAAGAGGTTTTTTCTAGCAGAAGAAGGTTCAGTCTCTTCAGACACTAACATGCTGTGTTTATAGAGGGGTCTTCAGATGTAGTTTATGACAGTAAAATACATTTTTTGCCAAGGATGTGAGTAATCAGTCTGTGGTCCATAACTTTATAAAAGAAGATAGTGGTTTAGCAAGAAAATTGAGGGGCACAAATAACACTTTTATGGTTCAGTGAAGTGAGTTTAGATAACACATAACCTGTAAATTCTCAGTGTGCTGCCTTTCCTTAAAGGAGCACATGAGCAGAAAGAAAGCTTTCATCACCTCCCCAGTGGAGAACATCAGTTTTAAGGTCGGTACGCCAGGCATCACGTGGCTCAGGGGTTAGAACCTGGGTTCTTGAGGACATGCTGGGGTAACACCTTGGTGTCCCATCTATGATGGTGTGGTGCCTATGTGACCACACACCTCAGCATCTGTGGGACCAGCTTGATGAGGGAAGGGGAGAAAAGCTATAGAACTGTTTGAGTGACACAAGCTCAGCATCGTGCGTCTCGCAGCCGTTTGCAGCTGGGCCGCCCTTCTCCGTGCTGCAACGGAGCTAAATGAGCTGCCAGTCCCCCTCCGATAGGTGTTCTGGGCTGCCGACTGATCTGCTGCAGTGAAGTGGAACTGCAGGCCGCCTGCCTCCCCCGTTCCTGTCAGGTGTTCCTGAGTGGTGTGCCGCCTTCCCTCCCTTTTCCCATTACTGCTTCTGTCACCAGGCCTCGACAGGCCATCAGCCCAGGCAACGTTGCTCCCACAGGAGCTGCGTGGATCCACGCTGGGGGGGAGATGCTTTCCACAATAACTTTCTGGTACGACACGGGCCGAGAAGCCCAAACGAGACACACTGGTACAGCTGGACACCCAGTGCCATGTCGTTACAGGAGTGAAGTCCTGAACCTGGGTTCGGCGATGATGGGTGTCCACCAGCGAGCGCTCTCTTCCTGCTCAGATCAGGTTGTGTGAGGAACGTACAGCAAGGTTAAGATGCAAACATGGCGAGCCTCGGAGGTTCTGATAAAACAAAGCACTAGAACAGGGTTGTCGAAAGGCGCTGTTGTCAGTTTTAAACGCCCGTCTTAATTGATGTGTTGCCCTGACATGATGAATGTGGTATCGTGAAAACACGGAGCAGCAGCGGGGAGTCATGGATTAGATGCAGAAAGCAGAGCTGCCACTGAGAGCATCCCTGAGCAGACACTGCTTGCGGACACGGAAAAATCGAGTGAATGCATATGGCCCTGGATACACTCGGTTCACACAGGGAAGTGATTTGTCTCTTTGTAGCTCTGTGATACCAGAACGAGGGAGGTAACAGTTGTTCATTTGTCTGTTAGCGATAACCACTTTGCCAGTGTGGATTCCCCGTGATCCAGGGCCTATCCTGGAAGTATAGGGCAGCCTTGGGTATGCCCTGGACAGGATGCCAGTTCACCACAGGGATTTAAAAGGAAACGAGAAGTACAATAAAATAAATCCACAAACAGTTAAAATATTAAATGCACCGTTTATGTATATAGGGGTGGCACGGTTTGTACTTTTGGCACTTGTTTTAATTTGCTGACGATCCAGGTTGTGTGACTTTATTTTTGCACCCACTCTCACTGAGAGAGGCTGTGTGTGCGTGTGTGTTAGCAGTGTGAGTCCAACCCTTTGCAGCACTAAACTACCAGTCACAAGCAACACAATGTCCTAATCAATCCGTCAAAGACAGCAGCCAGATTGGTTGGACAGGTGTGTTTTTGCTTGCTGTGAAGTGACAGCAGGTGGGCTGATACCCTGGCGCCACGCTAAAACGCACACACATACATGACCACACAGCCCAGGCGGTTTTATGGTGTGTGAGGCAGTGCGGTCGTAGATGCTGAGGACCCAGCTGGAGAACCTGGAAAGGAAGAACAACTCAACATGCGTTTCCTGAATGGCCTGATGTGTGCAGAAATGCCCTGTGGAGTGTGTGTGTGTGTGTGTGTGTGTGTGTGTGTGTGTGTGGTGTGTGTGAGAAAGTGTCAGTGTGAGGTCTCCTGTTCTAAATGGTAAAGCAACACTGCTTATAAAACACGGCTGAATATAAAAAAAACAGCTTATGGTGAACTGCTGTACCAGCAGTTAATGAAGATAAAAGCTAACTGTAAACAGGGATGATGCAGTATTTGTGGTAGGAACTAAATAAGCAAATATGTAACCCTTACATATCTGTAGGAAGTGTCCAAAAAAAATTATTTTCACACAGTAGCTGTCCATGTAGGAAGCCCCGCCCTCTGGTCAATCAGAGAAGCGCCCACTTGTTTAGGGTGTGAGCTCATAGTTCAACCTGGTGCCTTTAGTGGTCAGTTGTCCAGGCCATTGCTGTGATTATTGTCCAGGTCTTTAGCAAATTCCGCTGAATTTGCTTTGTTCTATTTCTTCAGTTTATTTTTTCCCATGATGGCCACCCTGGCGCAGCTATCACCACCATCGTCACGAAATTCCCGAGCACCTTCACGTGCCAGTTCTATTCTGAACAACTGATTGCACTCTTTAATACACTAAAATCAGTCAAAACTAAAAAGTATAAAATGGAACAAAATAAAACTCATGCGGAGTGGATGGAAGATGGGTTTAGGAGCCTCACGGGGAGAGACCCAGGGTGACCCTGAGAGAGGAAGGAGTAGCGACCAGAATCTGCTGAAAATATTGTGCGGTCAGACGTAAACAGCAGCCGTCGCCACCGCGCCAGTCGGTTCCACCAGGTCCCGTTTGTCCTGCTGGACTGAAGGGGTGGCTGTTTGCTTGACCTCCGACCTCTTCAGTATGACCAGGACTGCAATTAGTCACAGTGGGGTCAGTAGCGGTCACTGTCGGGCTGAGCCGTGTTATAGGCTCATAACCCGGTCAGGCCCAGTGACCGCGCCCCACGTGGCAGGAAGTGCCGCTGGCAGCGGTCGAGTGTGTTTGATCTGTAACCCCCTGGCGCCACAAACGGCCAGGAAAAACATACTTTATTTAATAAACATGTGAGAATCTAAAGAAAACATGCCATAAAGTCCTATTTTAATCCCTTCCCTGATCATATTAACATATTTGTAGCAACGTATTTATGAATTATCGCTTTTCCTTATCTAGACCTTTGTGGACAGAACAGTAATGATAACATGATGTTTTAAAAACAGGAAATTTGTTTAGCAATTTCATACGGAAAGATGAACTCCCACTGCCAGCGAGTTCGAGGAAGGCCCACAGATTGTGGTTGTCGTCATTGTGCTAGCTCCGCGCCGTTTGCTCTACACGGCGTAACGCTCTGGGCTGTTTGGTCAGGGCCCCCTTTGGCCGTCGCTTAAAACCAACCGCCGTTTTTGGGCTTGGTTGCAAGGGTAGCAGGACGAAGACTTGTAACGTGGACATATGAAAGAGCACCTTGGAGGCCGCGCGCACACGCGTGCGTGTGAGTGTGGGATGCGTGCTTTCGGTATTGCTGTCTGCGCTGTGTGTTTCAGGATTTGCTACACAACCGGTGTCTCTGAGCTTCCTGTGCAAACAACTGCTGTGTTTCTGAATGACAGTATGATTGGCATGTTGCATTTTGCTGAGGAGTTGTGCTCTCTCTGGGGGATGAGGAGCAGCACCGCATGTTTACACTTCTTAGTGTCGAAGTGTAAGTGCGCTCTGTGTGTAGTGTGTTTTGTGCTTATTATCCCACAGGGCATGTGGTTTAGGCCCTGCAACTGCAGCAAAATTAACGCACAGGGACAGATGGTACAAAGTGCAGCACAGCAAAATTTACTGTAGTGATACCGACAACAGAATAAAGTAAATAAGCGATTATCTGAAAGGCAGCTGAGAAACATGGAAACACTGGGGAGCAAGAGGGGAGGTGACGGCCCTGCTGAGTTGAATATTTCACCCAATACCCTCCAGGTATGATCTTCTCCTGTTACTGGATCGCACTGATTTATCAAATCCATAAAGATTGAAAAATCCTCTTGGTTTTATATCTGTATTTACTGGGTGCAGTATCTGCTGAACGATGACAAAAATCACAAAATCTTAATCTTATAAATAATCTTTCAAAAAAAGCACAGAGTTGTATTTTCATCATTTTCAATCATCAGGAAGTGGTTATTATTTTTTAAACCCTTCTGACAAACCAAATCTTGGCAGACTCGGCCTGTTCATATACACCATTTACTGTATTTACTATACTTATATAATGCGTGCATAGTGTTGTGTGTGTGTGTGTGTGTGTGTGTCTATATAGTGTAGTTTTTACTGCACAATAAAGCACATTTTACACCTAGACCACCGTTACCACTTTCTGATCTCTTTTAAAAATACTTGGTTTTTACTGTACAGAGACTTTTTATATTTTAAATGTAGTATTACTCTCCCTTCCTTTTTTCTCGCAAAAAATATTTCCATTTATATGCAAATGATCATCCACTGACCAGCCATGGATAAAACATTTTTTTTTGCCATCAAAGGTGTGGAGGCTGGAAAAAAGCTTCCGCACAGATATAGTAAATACAGTAAATCATGTGCGATGGTGATTTACAGTGTTAAAAATGACGGGTAAGTTATAAGTAGTTGGAAGTGAGAAGTGAGTGACTTTATTTAAAGTGGGAATAAAGCTGACTCTCCGCTTAGGCCACTTCTTCCCAAATTGCTGACATAATTACATGAATGTCATTTTTTATGAGTCACAGAAATCTCTGCGTTTTCACTGAAGCAGATAATTAGACTTGGAATAAAGCGGAGACTGAATAATTAATACATCAAAAACGAGATGAACTTTTTTCCCCCTCTTTTTCTAATTATTTTTATTTAATCTCCATTCTAATTATTGTTCTAGTCGGCTGGGCGCAGTGAAATGCAGCCCAAACCGCTGCTTTCTCATCCTGGGAAATATGAGCGAGCCGCGCAGGGGGTGGGAATCAAACACGACTCCATCTTTCTTATTTGTATTTATTTTTTTTTCTCCCTCCTTCTCTCTCCCCTCGATTGAACCGCAATTTGCATTTCTGCCGCATTGCCGGAAACAGTTTATATACACCTGGAATGTATTTCCATACGAATTTCACTTTAGTCTTGTTTTTTGGAATTAAATTAGTTTGCTAATTAAACTAATGTACTCTGGAACCCCCCCCCCCCACAATCACATCTTATATTCATAATTTTATTATGAACATTTATTTAGCTGAAGCCTCAGTCTAAGGTTACTGACAATATTAGATAAGCCAATTTACTCCGGTTTACCTTTTTTACACTGCAGGAGTGGATTTCGAACCAGCAAGTTTTTGCACGCAAGGCGACGGCACTAAACACTTAATAATAATAATAACAACAACAATAATAACAATAATAATAATAATAATAATAATAATGCGACCGCCACCCCTCCATCCGGTTCATCGCTTTACCCGGAACTGGACCGAAACCCTCGCAGCTTCATTCTTGCTTCTATTTTTATATTTCATTCACTCGCACATTTTTCTGCACCGCGAGTGCGTTTTAAACGCATTGTTGTTGTTGTTATTATTATTATTATTATTATTATTACTGTTAACAGCACCGTGCAATATTTTTATTACACTCAGTGGTATAAGAAAATTTGAGTATTTTTTTACAAAAAAGTTAAGGCATCGTATGCTTATTTTTCGGTAATCTTCACTTGTCTGTTTCTCCCCGGTGTCCGTTTATGTTGTTTTACTGTGTGCGCGCGCGCTAAGTGAACGAATTAATTGTAACTATAAAATAACGAATCACGCTTTGTAACTGAACCACGCCAGCAAAATACCTTTTCTTAAAGTGAAGTTGTTTGAAGTTGTTTAATGTGCTGCGGCGCAGCGCAGCGCCACATAGCCACTATTTTAGTGATTTTTCTGTGAATTATTTCGCAAAAGGTTTTATTTGTACTCAGGACTGTTTTGGTGTGAGCACCGAACACTAAATAAAACACAGATATTTGCAATAGTAAATAAATAGTAATAATTATAATGCGCAATAATGTAACTATGTTAGCAAAGTTTCGCTGTATTCGCTCACGTCTCGCCTTCAGGCCGCCCGTTAATCCGCTTAAAATAATGTTGAATATAAATATCAAACACGACCATCTAACGAGAGCAGAAGAGCAGGTCGGTAACACACAAAAATGTAAATATGGCTTCATATCTATTTAGTACAACATTATCAAGAACGTTCACAGTACCGTAATTATTATTATTATTATTATTATTATTATTATTATTATTATTATTGAAAAGCTCATGTTCCAACGCTCCTTTCTGCAATGTATTTGATCGTAACTGTGTGTTTATGCCCAACAGTCACATTGATATTGATTTTTATACTCAGATGCGTCATTTCTGCGCGCGACTCTGCGGCTCCTGAGTCTCCGCTGTTTTTTTTTTTCAGCTTCCCGCGGCTTTTTCTGCGTCTTTGTCGCTTTGGCTCAAGCGCCGCGGCGACAATGACGTGACGGCGGATTTGCCGCAAGTGTCTACTGCCCCCGCGTGCTGCCCCGCACTATTGCAGCGCCACACAGATACAGTGCATTATTATTATTATTATTATTATTTTATTATTTAGCTGAGACCTCTCTGCAGATCACATGCAGCTTTGCCATGATTTACCAGTGTAGAAAACGGGGTACCGTTACTGCGTGCTTTCTGTGTAAGTTTCTTGATCTCATTCATTCACACAGTGATGTAGCCATGTCGTGCTGGAAAAACCTGCACACCTGGACGCCACAAGGATGTTTACATAAAGAATTCGTTAGATACACAGGGTGATGAGAAAAGAACTGACCGCTTTAATAAAGTTATTACTCAGTCACTAAGTATCACGTGAATGTGTTGCTTAAACTTCCAATTGGCAAAATCTGAGAAAATTATGATTAATAGTACAAACTGGTTTTGAGTCACGTTGTATAATCCTAACACATTTTCAGAATTAAAATAAGTCTTAATCAGAAAGGCGCAAAATATTAAGCTGTAATTTTGTTTCTTCCTTTATTTAGTCTCCCTGTATTTTGTATAAATACTATAGTGTGTGTTGTATTTTACATTCCTGTTCTTTTGTATTTTGTATTTAACACGTCTAAGTTATACAATATAAATCTGTGTTGTGCGGACAACATGGATGTATACAGTTGGGTGAATGAATTTGTTTGGTTATTAGGCTTCTCACTGACAGCTGCACTGGAGTCACAGGGGGTGTGTGAGCGCGGAGAAACCGGTCCAGTGTGGCTGCGTGCGGGGAGCCGGGATCTGGGTGCGAAACCAGGCCCTGTCTGTGGCCAACAGCCGGAATGCAGAGTTCCCCAAACACAGACATAACATCTCTCACTCCGAAATGTAAATCATATTGGTAGGAACCATCTCTGCTGAGGATCAGGACGGCCGTCAGCCACCCACTCACACACACACTCACACACACACTTACACACACAGCCCGACTCCCACCTTCACGCTAACAGTGCGGCTCCTGACGCCTTGTCTAGCCCCACAAACTCTTCCACAAATGGAAGAAATTTGCACGTTTACAGCCTTTTATTTCTTTTCCCCTAACCCTTCATGAGGGCTGCAGGTAATATGTCAGCCTCTGTTACACACACATCTGTTGTGTTACAAACTGTTTCTCTGTGATAAATATAATGTTTCTGAAACTCACCTCTTATTTGTTATTCATAAATCTCACAGCTTACAAAAATTGTGAAAAGAAGCTAAATTCGTAGAAAACAATAATGAATTTTGCAGAGTTGCTGTGTGACATGAATGTATTAATTTTTAAAAGAGCATAAAGAACAATGAGAAGAAAACAGGATAGCGGCACCATGAGATACTGAACAATGTTTATCTGATGTTTCCACGCTTTGTTCCTCACTGAAAGTTTTCACTATTTACTAAAATACATCACAGATATTTATGGATGTGATTCTAAGTCTATTGTTCATGTACAGCTCAGTGCCAGTGGACTCCTGAACAACCTGGGGGTGAAGGACCTGTGTGTTCATTTGGAATATTACTAACAGGTTTCCCCCAAAGCACTGGGAGTGTGTCTCACTTCTTCTGACGTTTCCACAAAAAACACACACTCTGTGGACGCTTCAAAGTCTCACTGTTCTCTGTACATGACCTGCGGTTTTGACTGAGCCCAGATGATTCATGTTTATGATGGCATCAGATTAGAAATAACTATATGGCTTTGTTCATAATGTTTGTTTGAAATACAGCAGGGGTGAAATAAGCCTCATGCAACACAGTATTTACTTGTTTTGCTTGCGGTCTTATGCCTGGGATAGACGGTCAGTGTGCAGGTTGGACTGTCAAACTGCTGAGGCCAAGTACGGGCCAGAGAATTGCTGTAAGGAATATTTGGCGTTCTTATGGTGCATCAACTGCGTTCCTTTCGCAAACAGAAGGTATGTGAGGAGTTCTGCTCTGCTGGCAGCGCAAGAGTGACAGGGAGACTTGTCAAACCGGCCTGGGGGCCAAAACGGGTCAGGCCACCAACAATTCTTGCGAAGTTGGGGCGACGCAGATGACTCAGAAGTGGTAGCATGTAGGAGAAGCCCGAGAGACCCGGTGGGGGGGGGCAGTTCACCTTTAACCTTTTAATACTGAGGGGCCAAGTGTGAGAGGCGGCCACCTTGTTGCTCCCCTAGATAAAGTAATAGTGCAGAAAATGGTGCCCTAAAGTTTAGTGGCTGAGTTGTGCATCATGAACACACACACACACACACACACACACACACACATATATACACGAGCTTGGTGGCGCCAGGGCAATGGAGCCTTCACGCTTGGGTAGAGATTAGCAGTGTGGGCGCCTTGTGTGGCAAGCTTTGTGAATCAGCTTTTTGTTCGATCTCCCCCTCCGATTCCGCATCGCGGTGTGTGCTAGGGTGGGGGAGGGATGTGGGTGTGGCCTGCCCGCATCAGTCACGAATGCCCCCCTTTCGAACCCGTCACCTGGGTGCGACTTGCGCGTGTTTCCATCTTTATCAGCTCCAGCACAGCCGGGCCACTGCCCAGGAATGAAAACAAGCACTTTGTCCGGACGAGAAGCCAGACAGACAGGAGTCAGAGACACACAGACCTGCATCTTGCTACATTTAAAGATGCCCCCCCCCCCCCTTTTCTTCCGCTCAGGTCTTAAGACGCCAGAGATGAGGATCAGCGGCTGTCGCCGTCATGTTTATGTGTGAAAACAGTTCAGCTCGAACGTGAAAGAATTGCTAGCAGGCTTGTTTGGTCTGTTTGGATGTCAGGCCCTGCGTGATGCTTTGTGTACCAGAGGATCCGGGCCACGCTGGGCAGGGCTGGAGGTAACCATGAGGGCACGTCAGTAAAACAAGCCAGCCGTGTTCATGGGAAAAAAGTTCACAGCAGTTTTTACGTTTTGACAGCGAAAACTGAGGTGCTTGTTTTGTTGAATAGGCTAGTAATGGTTGGAGTAAGCAAACGGATGCAGGACTATTGTGTGAAGCGCCCTGTAATCTTGGTGGACGTTTAGATGAGACTTTTGTGAGGCAGCAGGTGAAACAGTGGTTCGAAGTGAAGGGCCAGATTTGGATTTCTCCTCCTGCTGTGGTAATCTTGAGCAAAGGTGCTTTTCCCAAACTGGGATGGTAAAAGATATCCAGTCCTGTAAACGGTTAAAAACATTTTAAGTAGCTAGATGTGTTGGAGAAAAGTGTCAGCTAAATTAATAAACGTCGATCATATGGAACATACGTACAGAAACTTCACTAAAAAATGAAACTCTTTTTAAATAATACTTACAAAAGACTTTTTTATATATTTTTACTTGAAGTGGGTCACAGGGGATGAGGTTTTGCTCATGGGGTTCAGCATCCCTTCTAGCCTCCATTGCCACTGTTTCTCTCCCCGAATGCTGGTTAAATTACCCATCATGCCCTTGACCTTGCGGGTCACCTGTCGTCGGAAGATGAAGCTCTGAATACACAGAGAGAGGGGCCAGGCGCTCTCGCTTATCTCTGCCGTTTCGCCTCCCATCTCCGGGTTGGTGGACTTCTAAATTATTCATTCCCTGCTGCTCCCACAGAGTTACACATCTCCATCACACGGCTCCCCGCATCCGCCTGGAGAGGAGGCGGTCGCCTTGGAAACCTTATCGGAGATCACAGATTTCAGCTCCAGAAATGAAATAAAAGAGGAAATTGGCTGTATTAGCATAAGAGGAGTGAGCCTGGAGTTGAATGCACACGTCACCCCCAAAGCGCACAACGCCTCTTTCCCCAGCCGCGCCTCCTCTCTTATCGCCCTTGTCTGATCGCAGCTCCGCTTTATATAGTTTTTAATTCCAGCCGCACACCCCCCTCCCCTTTTGTTCTGACTTGAGCAGAGGGAAGAATGGAATGGGGGCTGATGGGAGAAAATAGATGTGGTCTGGGTGACCTTTGAACCGTTAAAAAAGAGTAAACAAAAAGCAATAACCGGGCAGAGGTGGCTGGGTGCCTGCGGTGTCACTCAAGTGGGCCGCTCTATTTCCTGCCGCCGTGTGCCGTCCTACCCCCCAGTGTTGTTCCCGTTGTCTTTCCTTGCGTTGGCCGAGACCTGGAGGGACACGCTTTGTCCACCTAAAAAGCAGCGTAGCTTACAGTAATGGTGGCTCCTGCAGAGAAACACTGCTTCTCTACCCTGTAACTTGCACCTGCGCTTTTTGGCAAAGCAAAAGTGGTGTGTCCTGTGTGGCACCCCCAGCTGGTGTCCTCAGAACTGAAGTCTGTCTCTCGTGCCCTTCTCGGCAGGCCAGAAAACACAGTCGAGTCTGCAGTCCGACATAATGGCTACGATAATAATGCTTGCTTAGCCGGTGGCCCAGAGCTCATCCCAGAAGCACAGGGTGCGGCGAGAAACACCACAGACGCGATGCCAGCCCACTGTAGGAAAGTGATCCTATATTAGTTACGACTTAAAGTAACCGAGGGCAGCAGGTGCCATAGTGGTTATTGTTGTCTCCCTCTCACAGGACCAAGGTTTGGACCCCACACCCTGCTGTAGTCCCCTTGAGCCAGGTACTAATATGATAAAATGTACCAGGGTGTAAATAGGGGTAAGTTACTGTGAGCTGCGCTAAAGAAAAGTGCCTGTTTGATAAATGAGTGAAAAATAATTATATGACGAAGTGTTGTATTCACTGCATTCAATGTCCATTATTCGGGAATGGTCCTTTTGGTCACGCTCTGTGTCGCTGCCATGCTGTGTGCAACTGAATTTGAACTGATGGAGCTCATGGTCTTCAGAAGGTGGTGTCCAATTCCGCATCATCGTTACAACACCTTTATGTCTAATATGGATGTGGGTACCTGTTCTTCCTGTGTCTGTGTGGGTTTCTCCGGGCACTCTGGTTGCCTCCCATAATCCAAAGACGTGTTTCAGGTGGACTGGTCGCTCTATGCTGTCTGTGATGTGTGTGTGTGTGTGTGTGTGTGTGTGTCTCACTCTAGTGTGCTGTGTGAATGTGTGAAAAACAGTAGTAAGTTTGCTGTAGTGTATCTAACACTGTATCCAGGTGCCAAGTAAAAAAACCAGCGTGTTTCACTCTGGAGACAAGGTTCTGCTAAGTTAATAAGTGTAAGTGAATCTCAGTACTGGAGACACACACTGCCAGAAAGAGCTGCCCCTGCTGGCTGTAGTAATGATGTCCTGCACGTTCAGGTGCTGTTTAATTTAAAAGTGGGTTCAACCCAAGGGCTGAGTTTTGTTTATTTCAGTGTTGCTGGTCCATCCGCATAGGCAAAGGGATATAAATTAAAACACACTAAACTCCACAATAACATTCAAACCAATTAAATTGGTGGCGACAATGCAATTTGTTTGGCGGGTGAGAAATCACACTTAAAGCGAGCCCTTGTTCTGTTTTTTATTATATCTGGTCGATTACGACTGCATTTTTTGTAATCATTTTCAATTGTGTCTCTAGGACATTATCTCAAATCCATAATTACTTTAGTCTCGCCTTTTAATTCACTCAACTCTTTACAGCTCTATGGCTCTCGTCTAATGACGTCATTATCGTGTATTTTGAAGGTTTTAATCTGTTTTTTGAATAATGAAGGCTTAAAAGAAACGAAGGCCCAAACAGAGGGAAGTTGATGTATTTTGAATTACTTTCGTTGGTGGTCCAGGATTTAAGTGTTATTTTTTCTTTCTTTTTTCCTGTTGTTGTCTCTCGCTCTCTCTTTCTTGCTCGCTCTCTCTCACTCGCTCTCTCAGAAATGGTTCATGGCAGATTTCAGCCTACGTACAATTTCACATGGGATGAAGAAAAGGCCTCAATCATAGCGTGGTGCCTTTGGGTTTTTCCACACCTACACAGTGTCTGGTGAGGGTTTCACATCTCAAGACAATTTGATGTGTAGGTCTCTGGGAATAGCCTGTAGTGATGGCGTAGCGATGTGCGCTAAATCCCCCTTGCGCTCCTGGACCACACATTCGGCGGCTCTTCACATACAAGCATGAGAGAGGATGGCGGCGACCCAACACTCGGGAAGGATGAGCGACAGCTCCAAGCGGGGGGAAACAATGAGGATCCCGCATACCGGCGGATTCTTAACTTTCCTCTTGTTCTGGCGCCACCAGCCTATGGCGTCATGTTCCCAACCAGATAACCCAGAGCAGGAGAAGGAGTGTATCTGCAGAGTCCAGCAAAATTCTCAGGCTTTTCCGTGTGTTTTACGGCTGACACCCGGGTGCCGTGCAGCTTGTCGCAGCACAGTGTATCTGCTCGCTCTGCCCCCCCAGGGAGAGGGGTTTTTGTCAACGATGGTCTCTTTACTGCTTCTTTATTCGATGCCTGGATGCGAAGGCCACAGAGCTTCTCACACCTGAGCACAACAGGGTGTTGGTAGAGATAACAGGATTTCATTAGTGCTGTGAACATAATTTGTCTAAATGTTTCCTTGTTCCCTTTTTAGGGATTACAGTGCCCATTTTTGCAAAGGCTGATGAATGAAATTCTGATAGTAAAAGCATGTATGTTGTTAAGAGGCTCAGCTACTCGTAAGGACCAACAAGAGCATCTCTTTCCAGACATAGTCACCTCTACTGGGAAACCCTCAGAAAACTGTAAACATTAAAAGTTGTACTCATCAAAACATGTGCAGATGCAACTCTGCTAAACAAGCAAAAATCATCATGAAACATATAAAAGCCTGAACAAATAAAGCCTTTCAGCTCCTGCCAGAAAAACACCACCTTTTAGATGCCAGTATTTCTAAAGTTTCGCTACACGGCACAGTCGACAATGGGAATATATTTGCTGCCAACTGTCAGCAGAGCTGGTTTAACTCTCCATGTTAGGCGTGTGCCGCAGCAGGTGGCACAGTGGCGCAGCAAGACCTGGGTTCCAATTCAGTTTAGTGTGGAGTTTCCTTGACCTCCCTGTGTTTGTCTGTGTTTCCTCTCACAGTTGTGTGTGAGAGGAGAGGAAGTGATGTGTTTGGATCCCGCATACCGGGATGTGAACTGGTGACTATATCGAGTGTGTGTGTGTGTAAGAGATGGACTTGGGTGCACTCCTAGATGTACCGTTTCACACCCTGTGGGACCATTTGAGGGTAGGAGTTGAGGGGGTGTGGAGCCCACTAGGGTCACACATCAACCATTAAAGGATATGAATAGGAACAAAATAAATGTGACTCATTTTACCACTTCACTGACCCCCTAGGGAGAAAAACTATCATGATGCTGCCTTCTTTAGCAAATCTCCACTGATGATGATGATGATTATTATTATTATTATTATCAGCATCAATAATGATGATGATGATGATGATGATGATGATAGAGTTTATATGCTAGTAAATCACTTCAAATATTTAAATATAGATTTTTTTGACAATTTGTCAGTTTCCCATTTTCTTTCATAAACCGCTTGTCCTGGTCCAGGATGCGGTGGTTTGGATAGAGTCCCCTGAATGACCCTCTGCACAGCATGTCAGTCCATCACAGGCTACTGGTAGTTTTTCTTTTTTAAATTCAGAAGTATACATTAAAAATAATATTGTGATACTCTGAACTATACAATCAGTCTAGTGTCTGTGAAGCTGAGATCTAGTCATGTGCAGATGAGCTCTGTTTTCCTCTCTAATGCTGACTTTTCTGGAAACCTGCATGAACCCTGTGCTTTCAAAAACCTCTACTCATTAGGGACTGTGGGATGTTTGTGTAATTTTGTGTGTGTGTTTGTGTGTGTGTGTGTGTGTGTGTGTTTTAGCATGTTTAGCGGTTTAACTGGGTACATATGTATGTTTGTGTGTCTGGACAGTCTTTTGTCTCTTGCCCTGTATGCTTGTTGTGTTTGTGTGTGTTTGTGTGGGTGTGTGTGTGTGTGTGTGTGTGTTCATCTCCACAGACTGCCCTATGGGCTCAGTCACCATGATGTATACATAATCCCAGTGACTGGTATCATCCAGGGCCAGTCAAGGAGTGTGGCTGGAGATTGGGCCTCCAGTGGGGTACAAAAGCAGCTTTCGCTACTCGTGTGCTCTTTAGCAGGTCTTCCCAAATTTCCCCATTTGCCATCCCTGTGATCCGCACCTCTGGTTTGTTATAATATTAAAAGTTGACTGGTTGCATTCTTGTGGCAGTGCTGCAGTGCCGCTTTGGTGTCCGAGATGAGCAAACCTGGTCTGAGGTCACCGCTTCTGATAAGCCGAGCGCTCGTCCTCAATGTCGAGATGCCCCACGCGTTTCCCTTCATCGCCGGCACCCACCCCGGACACAAACATGTAGCGGCAGCGCACTTTTTAATCTTCCTTCAGCGATAAGGGCTATTTTGTGTTTAGAATTACCTTCGGGAGCATTTAAACATTTAATTCCTTGCCAAGGCAGATTGGAACAGAAGATACACCAAAGGATTTGTAAACAGCCGTGCTTTAGATGTCAGCTTAATGGAGTCTCCGGCCTTGTTCTAGGTGATATAGGCTACACTCTAAATTGAAAAATGCTATGTAAATAGGATGACAAATGTGGTTTAAAAATAGTCGTCAGCTGGTAAACAGATGAGGCAGCTGGGTGGTTAAGAACTTTTCCCAGTGTAATGCTGTAATCAGCATAATGCTATTCAAAGCTTTCGTTTCCCAATAAGTGGCTTTATTTACACCCTGTACTTCCACTGAAAAGGATAAAGCGTATTCGTCAGTTTGCACGAAGGTGCTAAGTATCCAAACGTTAAAACCCATCAATCGAGTACATTTTGCAAAGCTATTTTTTTTCCGCAAATAATTTTGCCATTGTTGTCATAAACTGTGGTACTTTGAGATATAGAATGTGATTACCAGTTCACTTATTTGTACTAATTTTTAAAATGTGCAGCCATTCAGAACAACACGCCTTTCCACCGAAACGTTCCCGATATCCTCACTGAGAAAAAACACTGGGCTGTGACTATCAACCTAACAGGTTTTCCTGCCCAACATCAACACTGCACAGACAACATGGGTGGGTTTTTGATGTCTCTTCTTGAATCTATCTTGTCTTGTGTGCTTAACCTTAGTTATGAGTATAACATGGTACATTTGAGACTGTGTCTTCTTCTCACCGCGGTGAACATGCTCAGAGTTTGGGATTTAGCCGTGTATAGGTGCTAACTGATTGATGACTAACTTTAAAGGCCCATTGAGCTCCGTTTGTTTAGTCAGTAGAGTGAAGAGGGTTTTCTGAAAGAGCCGCTTTGATTTAACTGGGACGTGTTGTTTTTAATTCCGCTAAGGAACGGTGCCTGGAGCCCACCAGGTCTGTCCTCTGGTGTGCCTGCAGCGTCCAACTCACCGTGCCATGACCGTTCCGGAGACAAAACACGCGCTCCGGAGCCTGCGAGCATCAAAGCGCTCACACGTCCCACACCCTGCCGCACTTGGGAGATAATCAGATCCCCCATTACACCGAAGATTTGCCTTTCAGTTCAGTGCTGTGTCTGTCCCTACAGAACACACAATCTCTGTCGCCCCCCCCCCCATGCTTTTCTCTACCTCTTTTCCTCTCCACTCTTGTTTCATGGGTGAGGGGTTTGTGTGGGCAGGGACTCGGAAAGAAGACCCACAGGTACAGCGTCACATCGATTCTCTCCTCCTCAACCACTTCGTTTGAATTTTCATCTAACAAAGACTAATTACAGAGGTAAAAAAAACCAAAACACCTTCTCGTCATTCAGCCCCCTTCCCTTCATCTCATAAGTGTTTGGCATAATTAACCGCGATAATATATTTACCCTTAAATCCAAAAAAAAAAAAACCACGAGAATGTGCACCTTCTGTCTAATTTGGCCATTATTCAGGCTTGTCAGAGCACAATTACAGTGTGCTTATCTCACACATGCACTGCAAGCTGGGTTTGTCATGCTGTGTGCCAACACCTTCTGGGCCGCCATAGAAATTCCTCAGATGACTTTCATCGATACAGCAGTGCCACGGCATCAGGCAGGACCTGCCTGTCGTCATTACGGCATCGATCGTGTCGTCCGTCTTATATCTGCCCTCCGCTTTGCCCAATCACTGGCGAGAGTTGCTGTAACTGTTTTACGTGTCTGCTTATTTCCCCCATTCCTGCTGTATTACGCCCTCCCGGCAATTCAAAACTAAAAGTAAACGCATAATAAACACCGCAAGCGTTGCTAAAACAAACTTGTTGCATTGGACGTTTAAGTAGTTTTTGTAGTGACCGGTCAGTGTGAGAGTTGGCAGGAGCAAATGGTTGTGCTGTGACAGCAGTGCTACTGACAGCAGGCATTACGCTCACGCATTTGACGCCGGTAAAACGGCTTAAATGCAGAAATGGCCTGTTTATAAATAAGCATCAGATACTGTGGCTCCGCCGTTCCTTCGCCCTTGTAGAGTAACATCATTATCATTCGTTAATGATGATGTCGTAGAGGCGGTTATGGAATAAGCCCATTATGACAGAGAAGAATGAGCGTGGCCAGGAAGCAAACAGAGGCTATTTACCACCCCATAAAGGATAAATTGCAGTGCTTTTTTGGCCTCGACCGTCATAATGTATTTGATTTCTTTTTTCTTTGCGGAGGTAATAGTAGATGCGAGGGGAGGCTGTTATCGGCCTGTAACATCTGCCGCCCTGTCAGGTGATGAAACGAGCGACTCCGGAGCCCCCTGACAGGCTGGACGGCTGTTTTAATGCAGCGGGGTAGTGTGCAAACAAACAGGCCCTGATACGGTCTACGGTTGTCACAATCGCTCAGGATGGTGATATATCTTCCTGCTCGGCTGCTCGAGTGTGCGCCGTACCGCGCCGTCCTCTCCCCTCCCTTTCCCAACAGCGATTCCCCCCCCCCTTTCTTGTTCGTTTGTATACAGTAGGCTCACACACACACACACCTTTTGCAGCTTCTTTCACACTCTTGCATCCTGTTCTGTTCCTGTACCCCGCTGTGTGTATAAACACAAGAAGACCTGTCACCCCCGAACAGCGGGAGCCCTGATAGGAGGAAAAATACAACAGCTATTTATTGTGAAGGGAAATTGTGAGCCTTTTAAGCTCTATAGGCCACTGTGTTCTGTCAAAATTCACATACATACATGCAACGTCTAATGGGACCAACTGAAATGTTTTTATATGTGGAAATCATATGTAAATGGGTCGTATTCCACAGATTCAAGAGGGGAAAAAGACCTGTTAAATGTTATTTCTTATATATTCCTTTAGAGTGCAGGCTGAACTGGCCCTTTTAACTGTAGATGAGGGGAAGGTAAGCGGCATCAGGACGTTTCCCTGCTTTGTGTGAAACGAATGCAAAAATGGACTCCAACACGGTGCGTCTGAAAGATAGACTTCAGCTCTGTAACAAGTGCGGCTTTCTGAATCAATATTACTAATTCTTCTGACTGCCCTATCGAATGTTTCAGGTTTTTCATGTCTGCAAAAGCTTAAATGTCCTCTAATGGAAGGGCCCAGATCTAATCACGAGAGCGGGTGAAGTTTGCTTTAAAGCCTGCAGCCAAAAGGAAATTTAAAGGAAAGGAGCAGAGTCGGGAAACCCAATATCAGCCCTCGTGGCTCAGCATCCACACCATCAATAATAGAGGAGGGTGGCAGATCCTTTTTGGACCCTTGGACCGTTTCACAGCATGAAATATAACAAATGAGCAGCACGACGGTCATATTTTAAAGCACGTGCGGCAGTGTTCCTCACACTACAATGGCGGCCTGCCGCAAGGCCTTGTGGGTACCCCGTCGTGCCTGTGGGGAGCAATAGGCGGAGGCAGCGGTGGGTGATTGATAGGTGGAGAGCGGACCGCGCGCCAGGAGATGTAGCCGGGCCAGATAGCGGCGCATCTGATGCTCTGAGATGGCTTTCTGTGTCAGGTCCTGATAAAGCGGCCACTTCTGACCACACTGCGCCACGGGGATTAGTGGGTCTGGGACCAGGAACTTATTTCATTACTGGAGACAAACACCCCTTTTAAGCACTACAGCCCAAATCAATGACGGATGGTCTCTCTTTTTTCTGTCGTCCAAAATGTGATACCTCAAATCCCTTGATTCATAACCAAGAGAAAATTAAGTAAACATTTTCAGTTCATTGCTAATTTAATGTTCTTTCATCCTGTGAGGAACTATATCCTCTACTAGACTCCTGTCAACGCTGGTGTTTCTCTTCCCAAAACCCATCCCAGCAGAGTTCATCCACACATTTCGGGTCCTCAGGTGACCGGAAGTGGATGACTGTACCGTCCAGGGCATGACAATGTGTGTTTTTCTGCTTACATAAATCTTAATCTTCTAACAAATTGTAAAAAGGACTTACTTTGAATATTTGAAGTGATTCGGATGCAAAAAATGTCATTGCTTGAATTAACGATTTTTTTTTTTGCAAATTTAAAATGGGAAAGAACTGTATTTTTAGCACCAGCCTCCTCCTTCTGCCTAAGATCAAGTAGGATGTTAACTGTCAAATTAATTAATTCAGCTTTAAATATCATTTGATGACACTGTTTCCAGTGATTTGTGACAGAAAAAAACAGCAGAAAAATGTTAGCATTAATTTAAAACTTGTTACACACTTGTGCTGCGTTGGAATGATGGGTCAGCCGCTCGACTCGACTCTCCCTCCATTAGTCTGGTCATGTGAAATTCAGCTGCATGGTTTTTCTGTAAGGTTTTCTTCATCCTTCTGCTTCAGCTTTAGGAGGTTTTTGGCTCCTGTCTTCTAGCTGCTGAAAGATCTGTTTTGGTTGGCTTGAGGTCTCCATCATCATCACCATCATCAGGCTTCTGTGCCAAGTGTAGGACCAACAGCTGGCAAAGGGCACACTGTGAACCCAGCAGAAAAGCCAAGACACACTTAGAGCTTCATGCTTAGTTGAACCATCTTTGTAATCAAACTGCTGTCTACCGTATGGACAAAAGCCCATCAGTCAGTAGAGGAACCTGGATGACAGAACAGGTCTGAGCTCTATTCTCCAGATTCCAGGCACAACTTGTCCCTTTAACATGAGCCTGGGTTCCTTTTCACATTTCAGATTCTCATCATTAAGTACATAAACTGCATTTTTCTGAATGCTACATTGTTTCCTCCAGGCTCTGTGCTTTCAGGTGGACGACTGACTCTGAATTGTATTGTGTGTGTGCCAGTGAGTGTGTTACTTCTGCTTTTGTATACAGCTGTGCGAATGAGTAGTGCAGAGTGTCCGGCACTGTATGCTGCTGTGGACAAAGGTATCAGCTGAACACTGGCTAATAATCACTGTATGTCTCTTTGGAATAAAGTGCCAAATGAATAAATGTAAATACAGTGAAGATTTTTTTTGTAGCAATGGATGGGATGGGTGTGTGTAGCTGTGGTCAGCTCCATGTCTTGAGCTCTGGAACTCTGCTTAACTCCCTCGCCGCATTTCTGCTTCATTCCGCTATGGCGGGGAGCGACAGGCCTCCACCAGTGGAGAGAGCAAAATCAAAACAGTGACCATTCTTTCGTTCTTCTATCTTTATGTCTGCGGTGTAGTTTGGAGGTGATCGCAGTCCTGGTTTTCCGTCTGCACAGGCGCTTAGAGCGGGAGGCATTCGGTCGAGCCTCACACATCCCGGAGGATAATGTCACACGGGGATTGAGGAGGACGGCGCGGCTGTCGAGCGGGTATTTTTAGTGCCAGCTGGAATGCACGTTATTCCTATGCAAATGATATTTGACTTGAAGCCGGAGTGGGAGAAAAAGACTGGGTGGGGAAGGACTGTGTACGGTATGTTAGCGCCGCGCCTGCGTCCCGTCTCTTCTGCCTTGTGCAGCTGCGCTAATCTGCTGGTGCTGAGACTTAACACATGGGGAGAGGTGGCAGCAGCGGGCTGGGACCTAATCTGGGCCTGATTGGCGTCTCTTGGCGGATCCGGTTTGCCTGCACCCCGGTCTGTGCCTGGCTCACAGAACAGCTCCCAGGCCCATTGCTTGACCACGTCTTCAGCTCCCCTTCCAGTCACGTTTCCTGCTCTCAGCAATTCCCTGGGAGCCCTCGAAGTTTAACATGGTAAACCCAGATAGGAGGACAGTAATACTGTGGTGTCATAGTGTTTTGTGTGGTAAGAAGTGAGACGCCTATGTAGCTGTGTGTAGCTCTCGCTTCATTGTGGACGGCAAGTGTGGTATCCAATCCAGGCCGAGCTGACTAGCCACAATTGACACAGAAGGACAAAAAAGCCTGAAAAGTGACCTAAAATGACCTGAAACGTTGAGGCCAGAGGTTTCTGGTGATGTGAGACTGAAGATGTTTGACTGTGAGATGATGTGCTGTAAATGTCATCTTCACGTAGAAATGCAGGGGGGTCGAGAAGCATGATGGACGGTGTTCGGCTAATGCCAAGGTCACCATCTCAAAGCTCTGTAAAATCATGACTTAAAATCACATAATGCATTATTTTGGAAAACATGATTTACCAAAATGAATTCTAATATACAGTAATACCTAATACAGTATACCTAATATGCAGTAATTCTAAATCCAGTAATAACTGGTGTTACTTCCTATACACTTTTTTCGGCCCGTAAAAATAATGTGTAATAATAATTTACTGTATTTTAAAAAATTGAAAAAATATTTCAAAAATGTTTTTGCAATTTTATGTTTTTATCTATGAAATAGACTGTTTTCTGTGTCTATTCACTATTATTATAGGTGTAACCAATGTATGTTGTATTATCTTGTGCAGCTTTCAAGCTCCATTTACAAAATATACTGTATTACTGACCTCTTATACTGCTGATTCATTCAGCTACACATCTAAAGTGATAATCCAGATATTGCTGTAATCTAAAACTGATAAACTGAACAAAAGAGAATAAATATCGTTTTTGTTCTTCACACCACCATTGTAACAGGTATAACAGTGGTTAGAAGATCAGGAGCAGCAGGTACTGCTGTCGCCTTGGGTTTGAATCTCAGTTCAGGCTGTGATACTTTTGAGTATTTGCCCTGAATTACTGAAGGAAATTGAGGGTAAAATATATAATGAGTGTCAGTATGCAGCCAGTTTTCACAGGTACGCTATTAATCATCTGCTGTACCTAATGTGTTGCATATAAGATTGTAATATTATCAGTGAGGATGTCCAGTTGGGGTGATTCTGGTCTCGTGTTCCCACCGGTCACTTCGCTCATGACATCAGCCTGTGTTCTGTCCACAGCCCATCTTATGGATCCAGTGGACTGGCTTATGCAGCAGGCATCTCATTTATCTCCATCGTATCTTTTGCCTGATATTGTGCTTCGTGACATTGATCCTTGGGAGTTCTGGTGCTGCAGATCCTTGAGGTGTCAGATTTACTAGCCTGTAAGGATTACGACTATGATGGTCGACTTCACGGTGGGTTTCTACTGTGGTAGGGTACACACCTTCCACACAGTGGTGAACCCCACTCCAGTGTAAGCCCACTTATTACTCGTGTAGTGGTTAGAGATGCTGCCCTCCATCCAGAACATCTGAGTTCTGACCCAAAACGCTGTGAACTTGGTGCAGTAAAAATTGCCCTGCTGTATAAATGGGGAATCGCTGTTGCTTTGGAGAAACATATTGACTAAATGAATTTGAGATCTGCATCCAATTTATGTGACAAACTTCCAGTTTGAACATGTTTTCAAGTTATTTTCCAGCCGTTGGTCCCATTTGTCTGCGACTGTCAATCTTTTTTAGTAACTTGGATCAGTTTGAAACATGGTAACACTTATTTGATCGGAACGATGCCTAACTGACATTTTGTAAGTGAATTTGTCAGCGGTAATGAAACATTGAGTGTTTTTATCATTCATTATTCACCACATTTATATATTGTAAACCTTTGTGCTTAGTGGTGACACTTAAGGATTTATACAGACCTGCACGGCTACAGTGGTCCACGACCACACAGGCCAAACAGGCCACGGTGCCGACCCCACTGCTCCTGGTCTGGGTTGGGCTGCCCCCTCCCCCCCCCAAGGCTCCACGAGGGGCACCATGAAACGCAGCCGTCTTGTCGTACGGTGTGTTTTTCTGAGCCCAAGTCAAAGCAAACTGAGCTCTATTCATCACATCTTCTTTGAGCTCCGCAGGGAAATGGATGCAGCTGTAGTACTTTGATCAGAGTTTTGGATTCGGGGCAGAACTTCCTCTCGATTGTGCACCTTCAAAGCTGTTTGTTTTCCACTGGGTTTCTTCAGCTGTGCTGTTACAGGTGTGTACCATGACAGGGACTTCTGCACATATCCATCTGCTTGCATTAGTTTGCCTCTGGTTGAGCAACACTGCCATCGAGAGGATGTCCCTTTCCTGGCGCTCTGGAAAATATCCACCGTTAATTGAGGTGGGTGCACTAAAAATAGAGGAATTTAAATGCATGAATAGAGTTGCGAGTATAACCCCCCCCCCCCCCCCCCAAAAAAAAAAAATATAATTGTTTTCCCTTATAATTAAACTGCTGGTAAACTACAACTTTGAAACACTGACATCACTGTCTGCTGTGTCCTCAGCAAAGACTTAAACACGAAACTGATTATTTTAACACGATTCCTTTTCTCTTCAGTTAAACAGAAAAAATCATGGCAGATATATGATTTCCACTGTATCATAAATTTATTTTTTCTTTTTCCTAATGGGAAATAAGATTATTTACACATAGCATGGTATTTGCCAAAGTGTATATAGCTGGTACCTTGTAACTCTTGGATTGTGGGTTCAAAACCAGCCCTGGTTTGGTCTTTGTGGATTTTGCTGAGTTTTTCCATGCGGTTTTGATGAATTGTTACCAGTGAACTGGATGTGTAGCTGCCATACAGGGTGGCTTTGCCCTGTGCCACAAAACTGGCTCCAGGACCCGGGTTAGACTTGCCCTTTGAGAAAAAAGGTGACTCTTTCATTCATGTGGTGTGTATTAGTGCCGTGCAATTCCCTGGTTTGAATTTATTATTACTACTCCGGAAGTTTTTTATGTGGGGGAGTTAGAGGATCTCCCGAATAAACCTTTAAATTGCGATAATTTCAGTATATACCAGTATGCTGTATGCCAGGCCCCCTCGGGAGGTTGGATTGGTACACTAAATAATTTGCTGGGGTGGTTCATATATACAATCATATATCAGTGAATTTTTTGTTTATATAGCAGTGTCTTATCCCAGTCGGACAGGATCCTGACCTGAGCTTTATAGGAAGAACACCAGAACCAGCAACCCCGCTGTCATGCAGACCGCATTCCCACACAATAATGCAGGACAGCATTTTTTCAACATCAACAGCTTTTTCATTTGCCCTTTTCTGAGTCCATGAGTTGCTGACAATTTTAAATTCTTTGTTAGGAGACACTGACCTCTACTGGTTCTTCAAACACAGTATTGAAGCACATCTCCACCGCTGCAGCAGAGGTTTGGGGCCAACCTCAGGATGCTGCCAGACCATTACAGGTTTGTGGCTCAGATAGGGAGCCTCTTGGGTTGGGTTGTTTCCCTGCACGTGGTGCTGTTTGTCACAGAAACACCTCAGTTTCACTTGACTACGATGCTCTGTAACCCACTGATTCAAGGATGTCCCTGGTTGTTTGTTCACAACCCGCTATTTTTATGGCCTTCACAGCAGCTTTTCCTTGGGACAGAAGTGTGCAGCTACAGTCTATCCTCATTATGTCACCCACTTTTGACCAATGTACATTATTGGTGAGAAGCAAAGAAACTGCATGGGTGTGTCAGTGTGGTGTCAGCATGCGCACACACACAGGTAGATATGGTATAGGTTCTGCCTACCAAATGTTGGCTTACAGTGTGGCAAAATTGCTTACTGAGTATTCAATGATATAACTCCTGGGCCACTTACTCCGTACAGCAAAACCTATGTTTGTTTTTTAAAAAATAAAAATTAAAACATTTTTTAAAAACTTAAAAGTACGTTTTTTGATAAATTGTAACACAGATTGCAACATATAGATAAGTGGCTCTGGAGATGATAAGTGGAAATTGCTTTCATTTTCCATTTGTTGCTAAAATATCCTATTAGCAGTTGCTTCCTTTGTTTCCTCTAAACGTCTGTCAGTAACAGCTTGGCAGTGTTTGCTTTGTTTCCACTTTCATTGTCACAGTCAAGTGGAAAGGGGAAGAAAACAAAATATACATCATCAGACACTATTACCTTGGTATCACTAATGTGTCCAGCACTGTGTGTGTGTGTGTGTGTGTGTGTGTGTGTGTGTATTAATATATAGGGAGGTACCCCAGAGAGTGATGGAGGACAACAGTCTGCATCCACACAGATAAACAGGTACTGGCCAGCCAATCAGATACAGTAGTAATAGATAAGGAGGAGAGAACTGCAGCGGCAATAGAAACATGAGGAAGAAGGAATATGAGAAGCTGGAGAAACACCAGGGATTGAGAGAAGAACTGGAGATGAATGTGAGCTGTATTCCAAACCTCCCCGCTTCTTTGAAACCATTCATGGTACCTCTGTGGGAGTTGGGTTCCAAGGGTATAAGGGTGATGGGTAACTGCGAATACATTGAAAAGGGGTTAAGTTTGTGGAGAAGTGGTATGGTGAAGTGTGAGCATTTTCACTCTGTAGGAGGAACCAGGTCCAGTCAGACTGACTCGTGCAGCTGTAGCTGTGTAGATGTGGACCAGTTTACTGATCCAACCTCTCCACTGGGCCTTTGGTCTGTGGGTGACATCCTGAGATCAGACCAACAGACCACCAGCTTTTCCTGAAACTCTCCTGAAATAAATTAGTCTTCTGTCTGACACTGTGTTCTCTAGCCTAAAAACACGTTGGCAAAGCAGTGTGGTCGTTTCCAAGGCTGTAGGCGAGCACTTTACGGGGATTAAATAGCAGGATGGGGAGAATTGGGTAACAACAGCAAGAGGAGGGATGTTTCCCTCTGAGCAGAGTATGAGGAACCCTGTGTTTCTACTGTGGAGCTGCTCACCACATCCAGGTGTCTGTCCTGTACGTCCTCTTTAGGGACCTCCAGCTGCTAAAGGGGCTTTTCTCTCCTGGCCTCCCAGGGGGTTTAAAGCTGGCTTAGTGGGTTCCTCACATGAAGGAAGTAAAGGCGTTTGTTAGCAGGGCACCGCGGGCACATTTTCGGACGTGAGGTTTAGGGACAACAAGGCGATTATGCCTAGGAAACTGTTTGGCCCAGGGTTTTGGGGCTGAGGCTGTTTCCCTGCAGGTGGCACTGTTTGTCACAGAAACATCTCAGTTTCACTTGCCTAAGATGCCCTGTGACCCACTATTTTTAGGATGTCCCTGCTTGTTCTTCCCCAACCTGCTATTTTCACCCTGTTCAGACGAGTCACTTTCCTTGGGGCGAAAATGTGCCCCTACAGTCCATCTTCAGTCTTCTGGATTGTATGGGGCGTGTAGGGTTTCAGATTCAGTGAAGGTTTGGAAAATCAAAAGCGTAATTTATGTGGAAGATATTTACCACGGTTCTGTACAGTACTGCACTGTATAACACAGTAACGCTGTTATTACCTTTGGTGTGGTAAAGTGTGAAGAACATTGTAATACAAGGTAATACAATACAAGGTAATACAAGGAAATAGTCAGTAGTGTAAGACAAAGATACACACATACAGAAGAGTGAATTATATGCAGAAAGCAGGGAATAAGGTGCCACTACAGGGGGACTAGGGGGCACCACACCACCCTCATCACACTAGTGGATGGTTCTTTACCAATACACAGTACTGACATTGCTTTAAATACTGTTTTATGTATTAAAGCTGTTTTCTCCAAAAGAACCTAAATATCACATATTTATATATTCCTTTATTTTATGTTTAAAATAAGTTTTTCAGTATTGATTGTCTTTCTTTTTTCTGTAATATTTTTGCAATGGTCCATAAAGTCCACAATCCTTAAAATCAAGGTCTAGGAAATGGACGATGGACTGTCCTTGTCTTGCAAGTTACTCCAGCCCCTTTTTTGCTGGAGCCAGAAACACTGCATAGCAAAAAAAAGTTGTGCGGCTCAATAATGAATGAAAACAAAGTCTTGATCTTGACAGTGAGCCAGAACAGGGCAACAGAAGAAAGGTGGTGCCTGGAAAGTGCTGTTAGTATCCTGTCAGTCCAGAGACGGGTGGCTGAACGTTCTCACCATCCAAAAAGGTACAGCTGGTCGGCTGTAAATTATTGCCTGTCTCTGGTTGAGTGAGATGATATTTGGTGGCTTAGTGATGAATTTTCACTATCTGAGATCTCTCTCTCTTTTGCTCGTTCCCATCCTCACTTCTGCTGCAGATGATGTGAAATTGCTGAATCTTTACTTTTACTGTTTAAAAAGTATTTAGATTCATTTTTAATGGCCACCCACCTTGAAAATCTATTTCTTGGGAGTTTAAACGGTAAAAGAAGCTGTGGCCCCTGAGAACTAAGGACTAAGGTGGGGAAGCTGAGCAGCTGCATGAGAAAAATGTCAGTTTTGGTGGAGTGATGAAACCTTCAATTATAATTTTAATTGTATAGAACTAATTTTGACGTCTGTATATGTTATAACTGTTTTGAGGGATAGTAACTAGAATTACACTCTGTCTGTAGGAATTGACAGATTCTAAGGCTAGTGGAGAGCTGAAGATTGGCACATACTGATCTATATATTAAAAAATAATATTGAGAAGCGCTGGTCCGTCTGTTCATTCCAATATCCAGTCACTCGAGCTGCGGTTGGAGTGGCTCTAACACAGCACTAGATGGCACCAGTGTCCCTTTTATGGACTGTGAACAAAGCCCCCCCCCCCCCCCTTTTTTTTAATCGAGGCCTACCTGTGGGAATTCACTGGTTTCACTTTCAATGAATATCAGTAGGAATAATTTAGACACGTAGCAGAGCGCTGCGGTCCGCAGGCAGCCCCCTGAGCTGAAGAGGCCTCTCCACAACGGAACGCCGCCCGTCTCCTTCCGCTCCTGCGCCTGCTGTGGGTCTCAGAAGACAGCTGCGCAGCACCACCCCTCGCAGGATCCAGAAAAATGCAGTGGAAAAAGAACAGCATTTAATCCCATTGAGCCCACAAGGATGACATTAAACATAATTGGGTTTGGGAGGGGGAAAACCTCTTACACTGACAGCTGCGATGAACCCCTGAAAGAGGCAGCGCACAGTGATGCCGTGTGACGGATGACCAGCGGAATTTGCCTCCAGGACTCTTCCTCGGCAGACTTCCTCACTGTCTGCTCGTCTTCTGTGCCCCACCGCCGCTGTGTGTCTGTCTGCTTTAGCTCCTTTCTGTCTCTTTTTCCTTCCCACGAGAAGATGGCACAAAGCGGAGTGGGAGAACTGCTGTTTGTTGTTCTTCTGTAAACAAATGTATTTTTGTGTAGGAACAAATGAGACAGATTGTTACTGCTCCAGCAGGAAGAAAAAATCAAACGACAGATAAAGTGAGCGGATCATGAGACTTTAGTTATCAACTACTGGTTCCTTTAGTTCAGCCTTCAGACAGAGGTAGAATTTATTTTTAAAAAATTAAATGCAAAAAGTACAACTAGTTTTATTTGGAAAGATGTGAGGTATGTTTTTAATACACCTGTTGGTGTGAACGTAATTTTGCACCTTTCAAGTGCAGACCAGAAGGCTAAATGTGAGTCATGTTCTGCTAATACGGTGTTTGTTTTTACCCTGAGGCACAGCTCTGCCACGTGAGACGCGGAAAGGTGCATATATGCTGACTTTGTGGTTCCATCTTTCCTGCCATCCTCTCAGACAGTTCATCTGACATCAGATCATTAGTTTTTAAAGCATTTTTATTCACCGTGATCCTTACCATGCTCAGTTGCACATACAAGGCAGGGGAGGGAAAGAGCAAATTTGCAGGACAGCAGGTGCTTCAGCCAAAAAAAGGGTTTTATTGAAGAAAAAATAACCGGAAAACAGGAACGCAGTCTTTTTAAAGCACAAACCGCCATCAATAAAGTGAGCTGTTTGCAATATAGTTTGGTCCCCACAGCTTATTATGTAAATATATACAATATAAAATCTATGTATTTATATGCAGAAATACTGTGCTAATCGCTGCAACAGAATAAAATTCATCTCACTGACTGCACAAAACAGTGAACCATTCAGTCACCTTTTAAGGTAAGAAAAAAGCTGTTAAACTGACATTGTAATTCCCGTTTTTTAAAAATTTCCTTAGGCTCAGTTACATATCCTAGAACAAATAAGTGAGCGATAACAACGGCTGCCATCATTAGCGCTCAAAGTCTCCTTTAGTCTATTTTAGCTGCATGTCAGAAGAAATGTGCTTCATTATTATGGCGTGTTTTTCCAGGCGAAGCGCTGGGCTCGCAGTGCTGCAGTAGGTGCGCTGTAGGTGCCCAGCAGCCCTCCCGGTGTAGGCGACGGTCTGGCCCCCGCCGTCGGCAGCCTGTGGTTTGACGCTTGGCCTGCTGGGAGGAGGACCTGGCGCTGGGCTCTCAGAGGCGAGGACTCCCACAGCCTGCCTTCCTCATGCTGGTGTGCCGCAGTGACACCTATGAGCTTAATTATCAAATGAATAATTAATGTTTGATTGCACAATTCCCCCTGGCTGTCAACACAAGATAATTTATCAAAAGATTATAATTTATTACTAATTGCTCTGGCTTATTTTTTTTTTTTTTTTTTTTGCTTAAATAATTTGCTTATTAAATGCACAAATACTGTTACATGAAAAACTTGCCTTATCCTAACTCACCTACAACAAAATTAATTTAGCTGTTTTAAACAGGTAGACAATCCATCATAATAAAAGCTATAACTCCGTAATTTGGTCTAACAAAACATTATTCAATTGCCATTAACACAAGGAGAACATTAGTTTTCATCAGTAAACTTCCATCATCGTAGACAGGGCTGGAGGTCTGAAAGATCATTGAAGATTGCGTATGGCTGTTTTAACAGGAAACTAAGTGACAGCAGGTGAACCAGTGGCTTGCTTTGTATTCTGCATCCAAAGGACCCGTCTTGATGCATGTTCACCTCTGTTTTACAAACGTGGTCAGAATTACAGTGTTCCACCCAGTGCACCTTCTGACCAGCACACCTCCCCTGAAACACACTGTTTATTCAAACTTGGACCATTTCAATTCCTACACTCATCGTTCTGACTCCAACCCCGTGTCTACTAGACAATAAAACCCTGCAGGGGCTCCATGCAGTACAAACGGCATTATAACAAATTGGAAAAACCCCTTAGACCTCCTACCCCTTATAAATGATCAGTGAGAAAATTCTTGAACCGGTTATCTATGCAGGGTTTTACAGAGGTATCAAAGAGGAACAGAAGAATGAGCTAGATGTAGACTGAAGGCTCCTCACACTCTCCACACCCGGGTGTGGCGATATGTGTCAAGGCCATGCCCATTTATGAAGTAGACAACACAGGAGCAAAATACAGCTCCACAATCCTTTAGCCGCAGTTCTGAGATCCAAAAAGCTCCGAAATGCAAAAGTTTGGGATCAAACCTCATTTGGCGGCAAAACCTGACACAATGTTGTCTACGCTTGACCGTAAAAATGTCAAAAAGAGTTAAAGATGTACCTGCGGGGGTCAGTGAGAACAAGAAAAGGAAGCAACTGTCATTGCCAATAGTGCCGAAAGCAGACTTATTCCAGAAAGTTGATGCCGATTGTCTGTGAGACGTCTTACTGAAGAAAATGGTATGAGAACGACCACCGCATATGAGTTAAAGAAACAGAAAGATGAGTTGTTGACATTTGAGGCTGACACTGGTGAGCAGAAAGTTATGAAACGTTGCACAGGGAGAAAATGAAGGTGCCGACTGTATGCTGACTGTGAGCACTGGACAGCGAAGAAGCGACTGTCTGCTCACGACTGGTTTGTTGGTCATGAAACAAGTTAGAATATTAAGAAGGACTGGACACTGAAAGTGAGTGTGAATTTTCATACGTTTCATTGCATGAACGTTTATGTTTCATCATGGGGGGGGGGGGCTGCCTCCGACCCCACTGGGGGTGGTATGTAATATACCATAGACAGTATGCACCACATTACGTTTGCAAAATTCTCCATTGTGAAGCACACCTGGCCCCAGGGGTTTCAGATATGTGGTTTTGGACCCCTAGACAGCAAGGTAGCTAAGAACCCTGTCTGCTGATCTGAAGTCTGACGCTTTAACTCCGAGTGCTGCCTTTCAACATCAGCCCCAGGGAGGAATGTAGAAAAGGCAAAAATATGCAAAAATTATTCTTTTTTTTTTAATCCGCAGAAGACGTATATTGATAAATTCACAAATGGAGAGCAGGAGAATATGCCTGTAATTATTCCCTTCATGTATCCCCTCCGATCACCTAGAGCACTAATGTATGAGGGTCTTTTGCAGATGGATCAATTTCCATCATGTGGGCAAAGTTCATTACAGTGAACTCCTCCCTCCATTTAGTTTCTTTTCAAAAGCTGTCAATTAAAAGCACCGGGTGGAGGGAAGTTTAATTTGGTCAATAATAAAGCACCGTTATATAATATAGACTGTTGATTTGACTGACAGGCCACAGCACTTTATGTGAGTTTACAGGTAAAGGTCTCTTCTGCGGGAAGAATCAAATACATACAACTGTGGTTAATATGTCAAAAAAAGTACGTTTTTCTAATTCAGGATTTATAAATCTGTTTCCAGTCAAAATGATGTGGTAAAACGCACTTCACTGATGCATAATTATTTTGTAAATGCACAACATTAAGTATTATGTATTTAATCACTGTTCATTTATTATGTAAAACTGTAAAATATTACTAATGCACTCCATATGTGCTGCTCAAAGAAGTATTTTTTTGTCGTCTTTCATGTGCTCCACTTGACCTGGAGAATCTGTAAACATGATGCATTTAAACAACTAGCAGCGGCTTTTCAGAGTTTTTTGTCCTGTATGTCATTCTGGAAGTCATATGGACTTTACTTGTCCGTTGTGTTTCTCCCTCCAGAACCCGAGTCGATTGAGAGGACACATCTCGACAGCTAGAGGGCTGAGTACCACAGTTTGCGTGGTCACATGTCACCTTTTGGTGTTCTGATGTCAACACTGGTTATATCTCACAGCTGCCTGCAGGGTCACTTTACCCCTAAATTGGTCACACTTCCAACAGAATTGCAGTGATTTATTTTATATTTATAGTTTATGCAAGAACAAAACAAAAATATAACTTTTCAGTTTGATATCAGTTTCCGTCCATTAGTGATCAGTTGTCGCTTGTGAAAACCAATGCAGTGATGGACTGGGGCCTGTCCTGGAAGCCGGGGTGTGGGGCATTGTGCCAGTCCATCGGAGGTCATTCCCTCACACATACAAAGAGGGGCAACACAGGGTCACAAACCCACTTGCATAGATGCTTTTGGTAGAGTGGGAGGAAACCAGAGCACCCGGGGAACCGACATAAACGGGTAGAGAACTCCATAAAATCCGAACAGGATTTAAATCCATGTCCGCACCCACAGCCCATGAGCGGCGAGGGAAATGTACCCCCTCATATTAGTTTTTATGCTACTAATTTGTTGTCTTTCTTTGTTGACAAAAATTTTAAAAAAAAATTGTCTGAACTACAAACTGCTGTAATATTACATCTATCGTTGTATTGATCAGACTGATACACTAACAACTGGGAAGTTATTCTACTTCTGAATAGATCGGTCAGATTACCCAGGGGAGTCTTTTTTTTTTTTATTGTCGTCGCTCCGCCCGCAGGTTCAGGAAATGTGCCGCTCTGTCACTGGCAGCACAACTGCGGACGTCTTCACGACGTTGCTGCGAGAGTTTAGAAGGAGCCGTCGGATTGCATTAAGTACAGCATGTTGACAAGCTGGCAGCCGAGGAGTGCGGTGCTGGAAAGACTGTCTTCCACCGAGTCGGGGCCAAGCCAAGTTCCTCACTGGTATCCGAGGCCCTGGTTGATTTACGGTTGTCTCACCAACCCAGCGGCCATAAAAATGGCTAAATGTTATCCCTGCAAAAGAGGGAATTGACGGAACACATAAGAGCGGTCTGTTTCATCCCCCAGAGTGAGCCGACCCAACCAGCATGATGGCAACCGCAGGAAATAACCCGGAATTCAGCAGTTTGACAGCCTTCACCGGGGAAAGTTACGAGGGGCTTCGCTGCACAATCGATACCAGACACAACTCGCCCCTTGCTGTGCCCCCTGCCTTCGACCGATGTCTTCGTCTCCAAACAGGTAGCGGCGGAACTATTGATGAGGCTATTCGTTACACAGATGACCACCGCGGACCTGTTCCGCTACTCAGCCACAGACTCTGCTGATTTGTTATTCGCTGGTCGGCAGACGCTGTCAGTCACGCCAGGGCTTCCTTTGCTTTATCCAGCCTCTCATATATAAGCATGATGTGGTGTTCTGCTGCTGTGAGCTGACCCGCTTCCCTTTTTATTTCTCTCTCGTACCTTATTGAGATTGCCTTACAAACCCGAAAACAGATTTACTCACCGTGGACATAAAACAAAAGTGTAATAATGATGGGGGGGGGGGCAGTTGTTGCTGCGCTTATGTTCAGTGAAAATTGCACCGGTATCTTCTCAGCACCCTTAACAGAGCACTCCTGTAGTCACAATGCAACCTTATACAAAAATGAACTTTGAAAAATGGAGCAGTGCACAACAGACTCGGTACTAAGCCATCAATAATGCAATAGTAATACAAAGATAATCAAGGATTTAACTTTGGGGAAAAGTTCATGAACACAGTAAACTTATTACGGGGTCTAATAAACCCTAACATGGCACTCTGGTTTCCAGGAGGGGCTCGGTCCAGCACCCCAGATTATCCTCGCGGCTCCAGGAGCCAGGGATGAGTTATGTGCTTGGCGATGGAGGCAGATCAACCCCGTACCAAGGAGGGCCCTCGGCAAAAGAGAAATTTGATTTGCTGCCTCAGAAGACCAATCTCTGAGACAGAGAGCGAGAAATCAACAAATAATTTAGTGCAATTTGAGGCCATTTCAACCCAGATCGCTTGGATGAGTTCAATGAGGAGACAGTAATGGAATTACAAAGCGATCTCTCTCCCTCTCCCTCTCCCTCTCCCTCTCTCTCTCTCTCTCTCTCTCTCTCTCTCTCTCTCTCTCTCTCTCACGGTTACTTAGCTTATCACTTACAGTATGGTGGTTGGGTGCACATCTGTTGGCCCATAATTCAAATATTTGAACGCATTCGGAGGGCATTGCTTGCCGCTTGAAGGAATAAGTTTGTCATTCGACATGAAAAGCTGAGCGCTTTGACCCAAAACCAGGTTGCCTTCCCATTACTAAGTCATCGAGAGAAGGTGGGATCAATAGTTGCCAAAGAAAGGGACTGGATTTCAGAGGCGAGCGGTGCCGTGTTGAATCGCCGCTGACACGCGCTGCCACACGCGGCCACACTCGGGCCTCGCTGGCCTCGCACCTCCCTCCACAAGTAAACTCAGATGGCTCCTGGTTGTCATCATACATCAGGGAGCAGCGGTTCCTCTGACCTGAGGTCTAATCGGGAGGAAAGTGCACTGTTCCCGTTCCTAATCCGTCACTTTTGCTGCTCCGCTGGCTCTGTAATTAAATATATTAAGAGCGACATTTAGTATTAAATGCATTCCAAAACAATGGCAATGCAAGTATAATCCTTGTATGCTTAAAAAAAATCTTCGGAGAAGTAGCTACAGATCCCACGACTGGTGTGTACAGATTTTACTTTGTTTCTAGGTCTGGCCACACGTAGCTTTGTCTCTTGGAACAGCGCTGCAGGTATTCCAACTCACGCAACGGCACAGGAGGCGTAAGGCGGCCTCTCATGCTGACGCCGGCAGTTTGTTGTTACACTGGTACCTCCAAAACGCGCATTTAACAAACTATTTCTTACCACAGCGCTTGATACTTTCCGTTTCCTCACACTGTTACGTCCTCATTTAGGTATCAGTTTTTCCTAAAGTGACTTATTTCACCCGCATAATCCTATATTCATATTGCATTTCATCACTCTATACAGAGAGATGTCCTTTGAACATTTCAGGGTGCTTTTCTTATACTGCAGGGGGCCTGTTAGCAGCACCTGAACCAGTAACCTTTACCTAGCAAGTCTGTGCTCTTGACCAGTGTGCTACCTGCTGAGAGTCACAGGGAGAGCCACAGGAGGAAGTACTACAACGTTTTTGATTTTTTATTTACAGTAAAGTTCCTAGAGTACTGCTTTAAGCACTGCATGGCATCATATCCCGGTAAATCGGTGCATCCAGTTCTGTTCCGTGCCCTTTAAGCCACAAGCTGCTTATCAGCAGAGCCGTGAACTTGGACCCATGACGGAGGAGCCAGGAGATGGCACGGCAGTGCTGGTACCCCCCCCACCGGCCGCAGAGCCCAGGGACCTTTGCTGAGGGCCCGTCGCCGCCTTGTCAGCTGGGCATATAGCTGCATTAGCCAAGGGGGCATCATGGCGGAGCAGTTAAATGTCAGGCAGCGGATTAGCATTTAGCTGGACCACGAGGCTGTCAATCCAGCTTTATCTTCATTTGCCATTTCTCATTGTCCTAATAAAAGATTGAAAATCAAAATATGTACGAGTCCGACATTCTTGGATGAGTAATTACCTTCCATTCTGTCAGATGTCAAATTGACTAATTGCACGACATATATATTCAGTTGTGTGAACGTGTGTGTTTGGCAATTTTTGTAACAGTTTGCCACACAACCCTTTTCAGAGACTAATTCTATTATATGGTAATATGGTAAAAAGCATGTGGAGGAAACCCAGCAACATCGTTTCTACCTTTACAAATGGCTACCGGACGTGAAAAGGAAAAGGATTATTCCCTGTTGACTTGGTGTGTTGTCCTCCAGTGTGTCGCACGTGTGTGTGTGTGTGTGTGTGTGGGTGGTGCAGGTCTAAGGAACTTCGGAAATGAAAATTATGGAAAGAGGCCCTTGCTGGTTAGAATCCAGTGGCACAGCTCAAACCAATCTCCTCTTTAAGATGGTTCCTCACACATATTCATAAGTCTTCAGATGATGGACTAAGTCATTTCTGGATTCATCCTTTTCTTTTGCTTCTTAGTGATTTGACCTGAGCCATGCAGGTTGGCCGAGTCTATCGGGACACTGTTGGGTTTGCGTTGCCTTCTCTTGGTCGAGATTCTTTGTGTGAACTCATTGTGTTTGGTAAACTATAGTACAGGAAAGTTCTCCATCGTTTTAGCTGATTATTTCTCATCTCTTCATCATCCAAAACCTTCTGCTGGTGAACCATTCTCATGCTGGTTGACATGCCTCCAGTTTTTTGGTCAGCCACACTTATTTCATTTTTCTTCTGAGTAAATAAAGTGACCGAATGGAAATTGTATGGTTAACATTTTTATTATTTCCCCTTTGGTGTTTTCCTCTAATACACAGCCATCATTTAACACAGTTACATGACCGTGACTTAGTGGCTCTTCACTACAACAGGGATTAGCTGTGGCTTCCATTTGTTTGTTTGAACTTGTGCGGCAGATAATTAAAAAAGAGCCCATCAGACACCTGTCCAAGGTGAACCGCCTTTAATATCCTTAAAAATAAACCTGGTATAAGTTTTCCCACCCAGTCAGGTCCAGAGTCTGCAATGAAGTGAGTATCTCTGGTATCTCTGGCATCCCTGGCATTGCGTGTTTCCATGGCGACACAGGCGTGTTTACTTTATGGCTGATATTAAAGTGTGTGAGCAGTGATTTCTGGGCATTAACACTACATTATACAGCAAGTGACTGAATCTCACGGCTATTGAAAGCGTGGACAGGTAAAGCTGACAGAATTAATGAAAGCTTTTCAAATAGACGCCAATGTTGTTTCCTAATTGCTGAAGCTCTAATCCGAACAAAAGGGATGTTTCGCAGGCGTAGACCCCGGGGAGGGGGGGGGTGGGTCTAACATGAAATTAGAGGCGCAGGACAAGGAGTTCTTTGCTGGACAAAGGCATTAACATTTTTCTTAAATAACAGACGAAATAGTAAAGTGGCAGCGAGTAAGTAGTAAAGAGACATTTTTGTTCTTTGCATATTTTAATACTTTTACATTTGTTCTGCTAAAATCAACATCTAATACAAAAATTTATTTACAACGACCTCTATTGGCGTTGAAAACTAAAAACAACCGGTTTATTTGGAATGGTCAGTGGAGCTTCTGCTGATGACAGATCTTTGTGAGCACTTGTGTGCATCTCTTTGTGTTTCCGTGTCTCCATGGCTGTTATATTTCGATACACAGACAATAGGAGACAGAGCCCAAGTGGCGGTTACACACTGACTGACTCTTCTGCGTGATTTATTTGCATGGAGCTGGTTTTGTTAAGATGGGAAAGCGATCATTACAGGTCCATCACTTTACAAAGTGATTATAACCAAAAAGGAAGCCTGCAAATAGGCTTGTCAAATAACCATAATTACATGAAGAGTTAGAGACAAGTTATAAATTGGGGGTAGTGTTGGGTTAAGCCAGTTTTGAAGGTGGTTTAAGAGTTTTTCCAGAGGCTGCCAAAGCACTATTGTTACAACGTTTCACCACAATAAACACTGAAATGAGAATTTTTTTAAAAAAAAGCTTATTGATTAATTATAGTAATATTTTCTTTATACAGTGCCTATAAAACATACCCCCACCCTAGACTTGTTCACATTTATTGTGTTACGACATGGAACTGGTATGTATTTAACTGAAAATATTTCCACTCACCAGCAAAAGTAGCTTCTGATGTGAAAAAGGAGACCTTATTCTAAATGAATAAAAAATAAATAATGTAAAATAATTGATAATCCGTAAGACACACATGAATGATGTCTTAAATAAGCGCTTTCTTCTCCAAGTCGCATAAGTTGACAGGTAACGGTTATGTTGTATGGTGAGGTGGACAGCAGATGAATCGACTTGTGGGATTTTTCCTCTCTAGCTAAACTTGTGTGTGTTTATATTTGCTAGTTTGCATATCTATGTTCAAGTACTGCAGTCTGCTTTCTGGCTCCGTGGATAATTCTATTTATAGTGTCTTAAAATGTGAAAGCTGCACAGAATGACCCAAATAAATAAACTGAACTGAAAAATAATGAATATTCATGTTGGAACTCTTGCTATTACACACATTCACATTTATTAAATAAACACTGAACACCAGTTTCGACAAATGTAGGGTTTTCAGGGGAGGCAACGATGAACTGAATCGTGAAATCTCTGCGAGACCGTGTGACAGAAGTGGAAACAGCCAGTAAAATCATTTCTAACTGCTTTTGTTTAAACTGCCAGCTAATATGCCTGCAAAACGATTCCATCTGCATTGTGGGAATGGGAGGTGGTCAGTGATGGTGGAGATGACACGTGGGAGATGATCAGTGATTGTGATGATATATAGGTGGTGGTCAGTGATGATGGGGATGACACGTGGGAGATGGTTAGTGATGGTGGTGATGACATTTGGGAGGTGGTCAGTGATGGTGGTGATAATCTATGGGTGGTGGTAGGGGTCAACTAGTCTCATCGTAGGCACTGTGAAACTTCTGGAAGTCTTCTGTCACATTTGATGGCTGCAGAGCTGTTCTGGAACTTGTTTTCCAGGCCAGAGGGAGATCCTGAGCCCCTCGCTCTCTCGTCTCGGTCGCCGCTTGCTGTTTTTTAAACATAGTCCTTTCATTTTCTCACCTTCATTACAGGCTCCAGTTCCACCTCTCATTAAAACCTTTCAGGCTCCTCTCTTGGGTCTTGGGTCTAATAGGTCTAACTAAGGCTTTAAATTGCAGATTTGAGGAAGGAGACAGAATGCAATCATTTTTAATATGTATAATTGCGTCCACACAGTGTAATTATAGAGAAACTGATCCTACCAGGTATTTACTGAGTCATATATTTGCCAGTACTATTTTAGCCAGCGTAACGGATGTATAAACCTTTCATCAGGGAAGTTTTATGCACAGTAATGAGCATCAGTGTCGGGCAGCGCTGCAACATGGATAATATGTAGGGTAGTTGATGCCGGAGGATGAAATTGATTGTGAGTCAGATTATTTTTTCAGTTCTTCCTGGGCATCTGGACCCAGATCTTACCCTCATCTATATATCCACGGTGCCACAGATGTGGGATCTCCAGATGTGACCCCAGGGTCCAGATGGGTCTCGGGGATTTTTGACCAATCTGCAAATGAGCCATTGTAGATTTCAATGCACGAGGGATAAACTTTAAGCTGAGCTGCGCAGAGCTATAATTTAGGCGATTAAATAATAATAACAAAAACAGTATCTGTCATCTGGGCCACACTAATGGCCAAAGCTGCAGTCCCCTGGGTCTCCTTCTCCTCCTGCTTTTCAGCAGAGTCTTTATTCTTAGACTCACCGCAATGTCACCTGTTTATGCTTTAAAGACCTGGCTTCTTTGTTTGCTTAACTGCCTCTCTAATTCTAAATTAATACCTCGATGCTTTCCAGGTTTGCTGTTGGATTACTGTTGTGCTCAGCTTTAGGCCCACAGATTGTGCCGTACTGTGCTGGTGTAGAATGAGGGACTGCTTTGTGGTTCTTGTGGCCGTGTGACACTACGCTGTCCCGGCTGCCAGCTGAGAATTACAGCAGCACAATTTCCCTATTACTGGGTATTTAGATTATTGCCGGTGTCTCATAATTAACGCTGCTGCCCTTTTAAACAACCGGATACAAGTGTCTGCAAAAATACTCAGTAAATGATTATGGAAATGAAGCGTTTTTATGTTACACGGCTGCCCCGCTTTTTACATGATCTCTGTTTGCTCACTCCCTCTCGGCCTGGGTACATCTGTCTAGTTAAAGTGTTTACCTTTTTAACATAATCACACTCGGTAAACAGCCAGCGTACAAAGAGAGTCTCTCTAAGTAGGTGCCCATTCAAGGAAAATTAAAAAATAATAATTAATTTTTTTTTGCTGATTGTTTTTGTCTTAGTCTTTTCGGTGTGTGGGGATATTTAATAGCTTCATTAAGGGAGATGCTTTCGTTTTGCTCAACTAAAAAAATCATCTCACCAAGACAAGTTCGTAATATTGACAACGTGAGCTTTTTATATTGGGAAGTTAATGTGAGTCAGACGTAAGGCCTGTACAGTGTACACTGCTTCATATAATAATATGAACACTGCTTCATAATTAATAACAACTTGTCCACCATAGGGTCACAGTGGTTTGGAGCCTATCAGACAGGGTAATTTTTACTCTGTCAGTTCAGAATAAATACCTCGATCAAGGGAACTACAGAAGGAGGAGGGATTGACCCTATGCCCTTGAAGTCCAAGGCAGTAGAGCGATAGGAACCCAGAGGACGAACCAGAAGGGGACACTGATGAGAAGGAATTAGCAGGATGGAAGAACAACACGAGAGGATTCATGAGCTCTTCCACTTGAAGGTGAGACAGAGTCAAAGGAGCTGGGGAGGCCTTGCAGAATCCCGACCCCCACCTCCGTCCCCAAAGGGCTTCCTTGCACGCTGACTAGCACTGTGATGCTTCTTTCGCACCGAGGGTTGCCCGTCGCTGACGCCCACCCCCACGCTGTTGTGCTTGGCTTTTGTTTCCAGAAGACCGGTGGACCGTCACTGTTTGCCGAGTGAAGCTTCAGAACAGGCCTTGGAGCAAGTGTTAAAGGAACATACACTCTCTCCTCCGTATCGTCGTTTTTTATACGTCTCAACTTGGTTTACGCATTTCTGGAGAAATATGACTCGGCTGGGAGCCAGATTCTGGAGAAAAAAACATTCACTGCAAAGGGACGAAGAAGAATCAGACAATAATGTTTTTCACTCATTACTGTACTGTCAGACAAATATAAATCACAAAGTAACACAATAGGTAAATTACACTCAGCATCACATTTATATTATATTTGCATAGGAACAGGAGCAGGTGCCACATAAAGAGTTCTTCCAGTAACTTCTGTCTTGCTCTTGTATCCTCGGTGTCGAAAGGGTCGTGCAATTGCCACCGTCCTCTCCATCCACCTGGTTGCCCCCCGTCATCTTTTTCATTTCTCCAACTTCCAACAGCATCACTATCTTTTCTACAGAGCACAACCCTGACATGAACCGTCCACCTCAGTCTCATCATTTCTACTTGAGATGAGAGTTTTGGCTACACTGGATCCGACATTCATCTGTCCGTGGTTTTTCAGTTATTCAGCATGTGCCCACTGTACTGTACAGTATGTATAGTGCAGAATAACACTCGCCAATAGCCCAATGTCGTTCTCCGTTGTTGAGCTCTAAGCTCAGGAGGCAGCAAGTGGGCGTTGCTGCGCGCAGCTTCTCCACGGGCACAACAGGGCGACTGCGGCCGACCGAGTGTGTGGATATCGAACCGCCCACCCGCTGCTGCTCTCCCATGCCGCCTTATTTTGGGAGTGACATTTAAAAAGAACGAGCGACCTTTGCAATTTCATCTCGTCATTTAAAAAAAATCTTTTCCTCGCCATGTGGTGGCTAACCAAAGCACGCCGCCTATTCTTAATTGCAGCCGGATAAAATGAATGTGAAACTTTACTGTATAGCGTGAGGGAGAGTAAAGAACCTTGCGCCAGCAAGAGGAAGAGCGTAAGCACTCACCCCCAGAAACCAGAGGAGGGAAGGCGTGTGTCAAGACGGAGGGACCAAATACGTACATGTTTAGTTTAATATATGGATGCATTTTTCTACAGGTCAAAGTGTTCACTACTTAGCGATGGTTCGACTTTGAGCGCGTGGGTGTAAATGCTCCAGTACAATGAGCTTATCGATTTTGCGTGCTTTGGCTTTTTTTCCTCCCGAGTTGGCTGTGCTTTGCCTCCCTGTCTGGAACAGGCTGTTCCATCCCTGGAAGCCGGGTTTCACCCTGATAAACACCCTCGGAGAAGTGAGCTCCGGCCTTCCCCAGAGTGTTGTATAACACCGTCCGCCCCATAGTCGAGTGATCGAGCATTGATTACGCCGCAGTCGAGGGGTCAGAGGTCACACATACACAGCTTGTTAGGTGAAGACTGTAAAAAAAAAAAAAAAAAAGCTGAAAGGAGTGGTTTAACACGGCATCGATCGTGGAGCGCTGCTGCTTCTCAGCCACATATGGCAGGGGCTTCATGAATACGCAGAAAGTTTGACGTTCTCTCCGTCTATCCGCTGCTGTTCACTGCCATCAGAAAGCCTCTTGCTGACCACGACAGCAGAGTTGAGACGAGATGATTGGTGGGGAAGCCACCGCACCCCGGTGGGTCCTCCTGGGGATTGACAGCGCTTCCTACAGGAGCCAGTTAGCATTGCCAGGCTGAGATCCATCGTGCTCGTGGACACAAACACGAACAATGGAGCACAACCCAGATTCTCTCACACACACTGTGATGGACTGGCAATAATCAATGGTTGTGATTGGTTGAGAGTTGTCGAGCCTGGATGTTCTCCCATGAGGCTTTGCACTCAGTGTAATTATGTTTCTGTACACAGTAAAATGAATTAAATGAATTTACTGCATTTTCTAATTTTCCTAAATGTTCCCTTGAGTGCTGCTTCCACATTTTTTTTTTTTGCTGTGTTGAATAGCTGTTCTGAGACAATAACCAGGAAGGGGGTTGTGTTGTGGGGCATGCGGCTGTGTAGCCAGTAGCATCTTTGTCAGGTTACATGTGAATGTAAAGTGACCATCTAACATAAAACAAGTAAAAATCTGTTTATTTGAAGTGCTGTCACTCATGTGGTCACGTTCACACACACTTGCAGACCGTCACACATCATCCCAGTGAACTTCAGGGTTGAGAAGCTGCCACTGGAGTCGAGCAGCAGCTACATCCTCCGAGTAGCAAAGGAGGTACTTATTGTACATGTTCTGCTCCACTGAGGGTTGCTGTCCAGCAGGTTCAAATGGGTGTTGAGGTTTAAAACTTTTACTTTAAAAGATTGACGATGATCCTTTCACACAAAGTTCCAGGTTACCAAGGAAGGTCTTCATAGCTGCGCTTTTGAAAATCTTATTTACCTTATATACTGCAGTAAGTATGACACCTCTTTAAATGCACACATCTCAGATGTTCACAGGTGCGTAGCTGAGTGTTTTTTTGACTGTTACCTCAGTGTGTGTTAGTGTAGCGCAGTTTGATTTCTTCTGTTTCTCTTTGTGTCTGTTTTCTCTGTCAGGATCCTGCGGATGTCCAGCTTGACATGGGCTTTTAGAGGTTTTGTCTGCAATTGTTCCCGTCTTCAGATGGTTCATCATCTTCGCTCTAACACAATGCCTCTCTGGTCCTTTTGACCTCGGCCTCCCCACCTGTGTGGATTTCAGCGGAAGAGGACCCCAGCGGTATGCTGGCCTTCGCACAAGTAGGTCCCCATAAGCCTCCTACCCCGACTCTGCTTCACGGAGGGGAAAAACATGTGGAATGAGTGGGATGTTTTTCCAAGGTCAGAATATATCTCTGAGCCTTGGAGCAGTCTGGATTGCTGGCAGTGGAGAGGCTTGGCCAGTAAGCATGCAGAGTTGGGGGAGGAGAAGCCACAGAAACACTCGTACACTCCTCTGCGGGACCGAAACCTCTCCTGCTGTGGCCAAAATCTGCAAAATGTACATTTCCTGCAAATTTAGCACACTGGCATTTTTGCCCATTACGTTGTCATTTTACTTATACAACCATGTATTTTATTCACTGCCTGCTATGTCTTTCACGCCGCAAAGCACACGGATCCTAAGATAATTCCATAGCAAAGCCAACTCATTTATGTGTTTCCTTTATATACTGTTTTATTGGTTTAGAGTTTCGATCATGTTGTTGGAAGGATGAGAATTTCACACACTGAGCCATAGTGTCTGGTGTCAACAGTACAGGCTGGTGGTGACAGTGTGGTAGTGGGGGGGGGGATGTTTTCCTGGCACATATTAGCACCCCTCATACCCACAGAAAAACATCTGAATGCCACTGTGTATCGGAACATCACTGCCGGCCAAGTTCATCACTTCGTGGCTATAGTCCATCCTCACTCAGATGGACACTTCCATCACATGGCACAAATTGTCACAGAATGGATCCTGGAACATGAAAACAAGTTCATTGCTTCAGTGGCTTGCACAGTCCCCAAGTCTTAACCTTATTGAGCATGTCTGAAATGAGGTAGAAAGGGCTGTTGGCAGCAAGACTGTGCATTTGTCCAGATTGGCAGCAACTACACAGCACGATCATTTCCACATGGAGCAAGATTCCTGCGTAACAATTCCAGCATCTTGTACAATCCACGCTGTTCTACAAAATAGGTGTACCTAATAAACTGGCAACACAGTGCATTTCATAAATTCACTAAAAATTACCCAGCTGTATGAGTAAGTAATACAGAAGTTGAAAAACTGATCCTGTACACTAAAACATAAGGCTTTACTCCATCATTTGAATAATGCTGCATGAAGCCAACACCTTTGAATAAATGGATAGTGGTAGTAATAATAATAATAATAATAATACCCTAATTCATGGATCTCTGCTGCTGTGATGGAAAATAACAATAACAAGTGGCCATAAATGAGCCCTGCCCAGTCAGCAGACTATATACATACGTGTGTGTGTGTGTGTACACACGTACACACACGTATGTATGTGTATATATACCCGCGCACGCACACACGCACACTTAGCAAAAGGTGTCAGCAGAAAAACTGAAGGTAAAGTGGTGATTCTGAGGTAAGGTGCCACGAGCTCCGTGTCTGAGGCTTTACGGTACAAATAGGACTTCATCGGAGCACTAATGGCGGTGAGACGGATTGTGACAGAGGCGACTGCATGTTCATTAGCTCACAGAAGGACTTAATGTGACTTTAATTGCGAAAAGGCATTGCGCGTCTGCTGTTCAGCGGCGTGGCTTTCAGACTTAAATCCCTGGGAAGACGTTACTCAGTTTCTTCATTGAATTCACATTATGTTCAATTTGAGAGTCAAACTCCTTTCCCCAGATTTAAACTATAATTCTAAGTGGAGCTTTTTAACCCGGTAACCCCCTAAGAGCTCCGGCAGAGTGATAAATGAAATTCTTAAGGTAATTAAACTTCTTCTCATCTATTTCTTATCTTCTTTATCCACAGCAGATGGTTATTTTTGAGGCGAAATAGATCGCAAGATACAGAGAAAAATACATGAGATTCTCTTTATTTTTCTTTTAAACCAGAATTTTATATATATATACGTGTATATATACGTGTATATATACACGTATATATATATTAATTTTAATTTAGCATCTGACATTTGTAACTTTCTGCAAGACATCTTAAACTATTGTGCGTATGTGTTGAAGAGTTTCATGTGAGAAGTTAGGGTGCCACACATTAAAACTTTAGTGCCTTTAAATGAAGCAACTGAAGATGTTCTTTCAGGAACAAAAATTGATGGACTGGTTGGGGCTGGAGAGAAGGACTTCACTGTGAGGATGTTGAAGGAACTGAACCTGAGTCCTTCAGCAATAACGAAGTTGTAAAGTTTTCCCAGTTTTTTCACCCAGAGGTCCTTTGGTGCCCATCTCTCCATGACGAGTCCATTTTCACTCGCTGGGCTTGTTCCCAGGAGTGGCCTTGTCCTGTGGTGCTCATCACAATTCGGCCGTGTCTCCTGTGCAGCGATGAGACGGCTCTGTCTCATATCTAGTTGTATAATTAATATTTTCTTACGTTTATTATGTGCCGCTGTGGTACTATAGATTGAGACATATATAACAAGCCAGTGCTTTCAGTCTCGGAAGGTGTCGAGACCCTGGTGTCTGCGGTGTCTCGGCTCATTGGGTGCAGAACAAACCTCGGTGTCATGATCTCCTCGTTCTGAGACTTCTTAGGCACCACATCACATTAATAACCACCAAAGTCATCACCCGCATGAGCCATCGAGCCGTCTGTTTCTCCTGCAGTTCGGTTACAGGGGCGGGTCGGGTGTGCAGTTCCACAGTCCCCTCCAGAGCCACCAGAGCCCGAGTGGGGCACGGCCCAGGTCATCCAGAGAGAGAGGAGGAAGGACACACCAACCACGCGGTTCATTTTAATGCTCTCTGAAATAATTTCATACTTGACAATTTAGCGCTATAGCCCCGCTTGAAAGATGAGCCGAGATGTCTGCTGTGCAGCTCTTCTTACTGCATTTTAAGCAACCATTTCAGCTCTAATATTTCCTTCTACAGCAGCTTATTTTTTTCCTACAATCAACCTGTATTTATCAATATTTAACAACAATTTGCACGCTGTCTTTGAGGCCTGTTGGCCACGACTCCTCTGACGGCATTGATCAGACCCGGGCGTGTGACCGACTTCTGGCCCAGCTGCACTCTGAGATGCAAATGGACCCACAAAGCTATAAAGCACATTGATTTTGTCATGATAAAGAGTGCAGTTTACTTATTCTCCACTGACGGAGACGTGCCTCTGAAAGGCATATTGATTTTTCATTTGTTGTTTAGAATAAACAGGGTCGGAAGCGGCTCGGAGTGGAGACTGAGTGGCAGCTCGGACTTGGAGATGGGGTGAGGGAAGGCGAGAGGACAGGAGAAACCCCGATCGGTGGTGGGCAATGAGGGAGCCGTCATTCTGGGTCCATGAGAAGGAACTTGACATTTCCTTCCCCTGAACTGCTGGCTTTCTTTCACCTGCTGGTGCTTTGCTTTGGCTTATTTTTCTGCCTGCGGGAACCCCTTTTGCCTCCTGAAATTGACCTCCGCAGTGAATGACAGGATTTGTTTTGTGCCGGCAATAACTGCCTGGAAGCCCGTAATCTCTCCATGGTGGGGTCAAACTGAATTTTCTATACAGAGCTCACTCATTTTGCTCTGAAGCCTGGAGAGTTTTCACTGGATCACCACTGTATTCTGGAGAGATGGAAACTGCACACCATGGTAAATAGGACCATTATGGCATAACAATCACCAGGGACCACAGTTTTTGACAACTGTTATTAACCTCGTCATCCCAACACATCATACTGATCTGGAGAAGGAGGGTAAACTCCACGTTCCTGCTCTTCTTCTTTGTTTTTGTCTTGGGTATCGGTTGGATATGAATTTATCCATATCCACAGGGCAGGATAACTACCTACCCATGTAATATGATTATTGCCCCCCTCCCCCGACCCCTCAGTGAGGAGCAGTGATTTAGGGAAGTGTTTTCTTATGCTCTGCCCGGCTCACCGATGGAGAGTTTCCCAATAAGCTGGTTTTATTCCCAGCCACTCTCATATCTGGTTAAGTTTTATAAGCTTGTAGGAAAATATTGATTTAAATGTCACCCCTTTTAATGGGTACAAGGTAGTCAGTCCACAGGGTCCATAAGAAAACAGGCACAGGACAAGGACAGAATAACAAAATATAATAATGAAGTAACTTAATAATGAAGTATTTGGCTGTTGCCAAAGTTTAAATAATAAATACTTTAATAAAAGTTTCTCCTTTCATTTGTTAAAAAAAACAGAAAAAACAATGTCTTAGATTCAGAAAATGTCAAGAAATTTCAAATTACGGACAGAATTCTGCGAACGGCTCAATTAAAGCTTAATTAATTCAGATGTAACAATGTCCCAGAGGACCACCATTGAAGAAACTCCAGTTGTAGATGGTCTAAATACAGCAGTAGAATTAATATGGCTCAGGCTGCGTGACAGCGCCTCCTACAGGTCTGTTAGAAACCTCCTACCAGCTGCGCGCCCGCCCGCAACCCTGCCAGGTACTTGCTGGGGTCAAAGCTGCTGCTTGACTTTTGGGCACCAACCAATTCCCCAGTACCACCAGTGAAGGATGGCTTAGCTGTGGTCTCATTTTGGGAAATGCCTCATATAGTTATATAAACTACTATCTTGTTGCCATGGCGCAAGCGGGTGCTGTCTAGCAGTCGGGCTGTCGCACCTGTGACCATTTGCGCACCAAGTGTGTGTGTGAACGAAGCACCTGTCCTCTGCAGTGCAGGTATTTTGGTGGTTGGGAGGACACTGGGGCTTAGGACACAGCAGCCATGGGGACTATATTCACTTCCATTGTAATAAATAAAATGCTTTTTAATTCTGTTGCTTAAAACAAATGTTGCCCCTGTGTTGGGGATTCAGCTTTCAGGCCCTGCTGTCTGTGAGCAGAAAACCCAGGGAAATGTTATCTGTACTACCTGCTACCTGGAGCAGCAGGGGGCACAGTGGTTTGCACTACTGACTTGTGCTTTCAAAGAACCAGCTTCAAATCTCAACTCGTACTGCCTAACCCCAGACATGAGGTACATACCTTGATTTACTTCTGTAAAAAAACACCCTGCTGTCTAAATGGATAAATCACTGCAAGTAGCTTCACACTGTATGTCATCTGGACAAAAGAATCGGATGGTTAATAATAATTTATTATCACTAATAAATAATTCAAGTCACGTCGATAAAGGACCATTTCAAGTTAAAAGTTTTTTGGATTAAAAAAACTAAAGATGCAAAGGAAAGAGATTCGTAGGAACAGTTAAAATGAGCATCTGTTGATTCTACTAAGGAACAAAAAGCAGAAGTAAAATATACATTCGGAACTCTATGGCTTTCAAGTTATTGAGTAATATTTCAGTCCTTTAAAGAGTAAAGCTAGTAAAGCAAATGTTCAAAGCTGAAAATGTGCTCCTCAGTTCTGGTGTTGGGTATTAGCAGCTCTCGGTGCCTCTTGCCTAGAGTCCCACTGAGATTTAGCGTAGTATTTAATAGGCTGCACCTGAGGACGGTCGGCACTAACAGGCGCCATTGTGGAGGACTCGCACTGGCACAGCACCACCTTCTGCTGTCCTCAAGCAGCGGACCGGGCAGAATCAGCCTTTGTCAGCTCAGGTTCGTCTTCCACAGCATGAGAAGAACGTTGTGGTACTGGGCTGAGGGGCATTTTGAGGTGTAGAGAAAAAAATGCCTTGTGAGACATTATAGGCCAGATCTGAGGGTTTATCTCAGGCTTCTTCCTGTATGTTTTAGTGCTGTGTCATTAGTGAATATGAGAGATGGATTATAGATTGTATCTGTTTCTAGCAGGTTGTTGGAGAGGAAGGATGTGAGAGGCAGCCCCTCGGAGGTTTATTTTCTGCAGCTTGATCTCAATCTGGAGTCTGTTTTCGTCCAGTTGACGATCATAAAGCGCGTCATTTATCATTATTATTTCTCATATCTATTAAGGTATCTTTTCAGAGTTTAACAGCTTGTTTGTGTCCTTCTTATTTTAGTTGTACTTATAACTTTAATATATAATGTCTCCAGTGTGTCTGCATACGTCTGTGGAGCCGTTTCAATAGAGGCCCTTTTCTTTAACGCTGTAATTTCCAAAGATCGACTTGTAAACAGAATTTCCGCCAACGTTTGGATGAAAAGCAAAGTGTGTAGATATGAAAAAAGGGGAGTTCAAAGCAGGTTTATTCATTCGAAGGAAGTCGGAAGGAAAGTGACAGAGATATCAAAGGAGGGAGAGGGGTTTTTTGTAGAGGGACCAGGGGGGGTCTCGCCTTCTCTTCCCCTCAATGGACCCGCTCTTGTGTAAAAGGGGCAAAAGAAATGTCTTTTCATCTTTTGAATCTTGCGCAGTTGTAAAGGGAACACGGGTGGGCTTGGGTTCGTAGCTTAGACATGGAGCAGGTCAGTCAGGAGCAGGAGGCAACATCCTGTGAAAAGATACCCCAAAGAGTGAGTGTGTGTGTGTGTGTGTGTGTGTGTGTGTGTGTGTGTGTGTGTGAGAAGAATAGAAGTGAATCTGAAAAATAAAAATAAGAAAAAACATAAAAGCCGGCAATGTTTGGCATTTTCGTCTGAGTGCTTATCGAATTTGTGGTGCTGATCTGAAACATGCTCCTATTACCATTCCATGTGGAAAAAGTAATTTCTATGTAATAAAATTTTATGTAAGAGCAATAAAAGTGTGATAGTGCCGGGTTCTTCATTGCCTTGTCGCAGCATTAGAGAGGAGGGGAAACAGGCGTTGAGCGGCCCTCTCGCACACATCAACACAGCACATTTCTGCGCGGTCCTGGAGCTGGCCAAAAATAGACGTCAAATCTGAGTAGAAATGAGGTTGTGGACCATTTTCTCTAAAAATCTTACATCTGTCTTCAAGACCACTTACCGGTCGCACACTCAGAGCCGAGTCAGATTCACACCCACAGTCCTGCGGGGCTAGCCTGTGATCTTTTCTGCTGCACAGATTTAAACACAACCAACAAAAATATCCTGCTCTGTATCATTAATATGACTGAACCACCTGCAGCGGTTGTCCTTCTCAGATCCAGACAGCTTTCCTTCTCCAAAATCTATTTGACACTCTCTGATTATACTTAATCTGCATATGATGTCGTTTTGTTTTACCATGGCGGTTTTATTGTTCCTTTGAGTCTAATGTGTGATAAACTAGATATTCCAGTTCGTCTAGCCGCTTCACACTGACACCACAGCATCACATTGGTGAAAAATCTCTACATGTGTTCAAAGGCCTTCAACTTGGAACAACCGGAGTAAAAAGTAGTATTAAGTAGCGTCACTTACTATTGCGTGAACCTGTTAAATGTTGGGTATATTTTAAAACACAGACAAATCAGCTGCATCCAACATGCTGATATTATATTCATGACGTTCGCTTTGACTGTGGCCAGTGAACGTGTTATGAAATAGATGCTTCCAAACCAGTGATGAGGACGAAAAAAGTTTAAACCCATTTATATAATGTACTTTCTCTGCATTTTTGGATGTTTACATAACATGTGCAAGGTGTTAGCGCTCATTCCCACTGTACAGACCAAGCGCCACTGCATCGCCGCTCCAACTTACTGCCAACTTTCTTTCTGTTGAACATGTTCCTTCTGCCCTATTTAACCCATAAGTTATTTGAAGACCTCTTGGCCCCCAGTCATCCTGAGCTCCACTCTGAGATGACTTTAACCATGAGTGGCAGTTTTCTCCGACGTTTTAATACGGTGTTTATCTGAGCCAAAATGGAAGGTTTTCATACGGAAAGGGAACCGCTATGTATCTCCTTCACATTCCGTACCGCGGCACAGCTGAGGCACTTATGGTCAGTGACCGGCAACTTCCGTTGGTCCTGTTTTCTTCCGGATGTTCTACCCCAGGGGAGGAACGAAATTAATATCCTTCTAAGATGTGGATATATTTTTAGTGTCTCAGAGGTGCATTAGAATGTGGGCCACATGACGCAGGGGTTTGGGATCAGTCTGCTCCAAACTTTTGATCAAACACATAAGCCGTCGGAGGGAGTGTCCAAAGGCATTTAATGTTTCAGCTTTAATGGATCCAGAAGACTGGAGCTGTTACTTTCATCACTTATTTCACGTGTGTACTGTGGAATTATGACCTCCGCCTTGTCTGTCATATCATAGCTTTGAGTCCAATTTGCCGCAGGATGTTTAGTTGACAGCTGTGCAGACAAATAAGACAAATTGCCCAAAATAATACCTCTCAAAAAGCATTATTTTAGCATGTCTGGTTGTAAACTGTAATAAATAAACTTTTTCTCCTGTATGGGTCAATTTATGTGCGGAAAAATGAGATACGTTTTGCTGACTTTTCCCATCCCTCAGAGGCTTATTGATGGTTTTGGGTCTCGGGAAAAGACGTGACTGACAGTGACCGTCTCTCTTTGTCCGCTTTATGGGATGAGTCAGTAAATGTGAACAAACTTTTCAAATTAAAACCACAGAGAGTTATCGTTATACGTCTTTAGATTAAACTCACAAGGAACTGAGCACAAAACGAATAATAATTGTGTTTCACTTGAGATAAATGGAATACACTGGGAAATATGTGCTTCTAATTGGAATACATCTTTAATTTTGCGTAACACATTTCGCTCGTATTTCCAACCTCTGTTACAACAGGTCACTCGAATGCTCAAAACCCCCTTTTCAAACTTTCCAATTGTGCGATTTAAAATGAACGTGCTTTCAGGTGCTATAAAGTGTTGTGCCATTGAAGGTTCGATAAACGGTTTTGTGGAAAGGCCATAATGGTCCACGCCAGAGCCGCTGTCAGCTTTCAAATGTTTCAAACCGGCCCTCAACACACAATTTCACGACTGTCTGACATGTGCCGGAAAATGCCGGCAGCCTTGGTGGTCATCAAGTGGGCTTCCCCCGTATCTCCCGTCCGGGGTGTGACGCGGCAGCGGCGCTGTGCAATCTGTGGCCTGCAGTTACGCCTGTCACCCTCGCATGTGGGTGGTTTCCAGGGCCACGGCAACATACAGCTGTCACTGTGGATTGTGCTCATTTCAGACCTGTCCTCAGCAACTGTGATGTCCTCCCTCTGCAGACATGTTGTGGGGACGGCGAGCAGAGTATGTGAGATGCCCCTTTTGTATGACTGGGCTGAAGATGACCACTAAACATGTGCATGTCTTAATTTAGCTGATGATGGTGTCTGAGGGGGTGTGAATGTGCAAGTGAAAGGAGTGCAGCGAAAATGCGAATTCGATCGTGGTGGAGTCAGTGTGTGTAATGGTGTGTGGATGTGTGTGAATGAGACTGAATGGTCTTCCCTTTGTGACCTATAGCAAAAACACGCATCAAGGTTTGAGTGGCTACTTAACCAACCAACCAATCAACTAAAAAACCGACCAACCGACCAAATAATGAAACGACCACCCAAAACAGTAAATCTACATGGCAGCAAACTAACCAGATCTGAATTTTGCACCAGCCAACAAACCTCAAACTGAACCTCATTTACTTCAAGCTTCCATTCGGGTCCACTAAGGCATTCCACACCAAACCGAATCATCAAGAAAACTTCCTTTTTCACACTTTTTTTATTGGCAGACCACAGAGGGTTGGTCGATCTCTCAGGACTTGGTGAAGACTACACGAAGACTGTGTTTTGGACCTTCAGCAACACGAGGAAGATACATTTGGCGATGGAGAGCCACCCAGGACCATGTCCTTAAAGGTTCTTTCATGATGACGAGGACAAATCTGATAGATCTACTAATCTACTGGCTGAGCTGACAACGTGAGCTCTGCCATTTTATCGGCAAATTCCTCCCCTTCCCATCTGGGACGTGAGACTCGGAAACATATTTTACTCAAAGGCCCTAATTAGCCACGATTTAGGATTAAATCACCCATTTGGTCAAATGCATCCTCAATTCTCAAATGTATGATTTAGTTTAAAATTAGGCCTATATTGCGTTTTAATGACAGAGCTTTCTTCCCATTTATGAACGTCACTCTAATCGTCCAAGGTCTGTGAAGCCTGGCGAAACTGTGCAGTGCGTTGATATTCTTCTTTTTTTCACTGGCTGTGTGTTTTATTTCAGTTTGCTTTATTTATGTGTTTGTTTCTCCTCGTCTCCAAATGATGCTAATTACATTCTTATCCCACTACTTAGCAATTTTTTTCACAGCGCATTAAAACATACAGTTGCTTTGATTTTTGTCAGTGTCAGCGCAACGCAGATAATGTGGCCTAATTTACAGGGATCTTATTTTAAGCTAGTTGTTTTTACAAAGCAGAGGCAGCCCTTTGAAATGGCCACAGAGGGAGGCGGCTGCCCGCGCAAAGCAGGCGAGCATGAATAAAAGTAAACCTGGTGGGACTTTTATCTCCAGGTGTATGGCCGGCCGTCTTTTGAATAACCGCAGAGGAAAATGACCGTCATAAATATGATTTTGATTCTGCGACGAGGCGGACAACAAAGACGCGGGGCCAACGTTAGCCACATCGATCGCGCCTGGTCGATGGAGTAAAACAGACGCCGACCTTTGTCTCATTTAGAGGCGTAAAATTCCTTGTCAGAGTCTCTGAGGGGTCTGTCTGGAAACATTAGCACAAATTACAGCGAGGCATTAACAGCCCGCATCAATTTCCAACCATCATTACTGGGCCAATAAAAAGTAAGGAAACGTTTGTGTCGCTTTCATCTGGCGGCTGATTTAAAGCCCTGTGCCCCCTTTATTTGTCTCCATTTGAAACCCCCGTTGTTGTCCACAGGACGCCGTAGATCACATTGACACAAAACGAAAGATTCACGCAGTCACACACACAAGTATACAACACACTTACGTAGGTACACTCAGGTAGACGTGGACAGACACGTACGCAGGACAAGATACCGACAGTCACAAGAGAGGCAGTAGCACAAATACACCTTACGATATGTTAATATACGTACAACCGAAAACACTGCTTTATGTTTGCGGCGATCTGCACACACACACACTCACACACGCTCGCACCCACACAGAGACCTGACCACACTCTCGTACACACAACTATGAACTGTTTGCATAAAAGAACTTGTCCCGGCAGAAGATTTTCGATTTATATCACATTTTTGTTTCTATTCTCAAAAAAGGAGAATAGAATCTTTTCCACTTTTACCTGCGATTTTAATACATCTGTCATCCAAGTGAGATGTGTGATGACACAAAAATTCAGTCAAGTTGTCTCATATCTCATTTTGTTTCTCTTTCACTTTGTGTTTTATTACTCTCCAGAGTAGATGTGTTAAGCAGTTTTAGAGAAAGCTGCAAACATCATTTTCTGCTTTACATCTATTCTACCAAATTAAATGTGGCTACTGAACAGTTTGAAGTATAGAAAGAAACACCGAGTTCCTGATTTGACTTTGTTTACTTGACAGCACATTATTTCCTTCTGTCGGCTAAAGAGAAATCTTGTCGTCATATGATCCATCCATCCAATCAGTAAGTCTGTCCCAAAATCACTGAGTTTCGGGCTATGAAACTACACCCTCGTGGGACACCGATCCATCCCAGGGTATATGATTAATTCTCTGTATTATATAAGCGTCATTAATAATTTATTTCCCAAATAAAAAAGTCCTGTTTATGCAGATGAATATAATAACATTCTTGGTTTTTGAATTCCCTCTATGAAGCTGTTTTTAGTTGTGTTTTTCCTGTATATTTAACTAGCGTGACAGTGCAGTTTACCTCGGGGTTTTGTTTATGTTGATTTTTCTCTGCATGCTTGTTTTTAGCTCTGCTCATAGGCCTAACTGCTTATTTCATTTGTATTTTGTGTTTTGTCCAAATACGCGTCTACTTAGAACAAACAGGCAAGTTAGTGTTACCCTGTTATATGTCATCGCCTGCAGTTTATGCAACATACTTAGTTAAAACTTTAATTTTGCAAACTGCAATGTAATATTTAAATGCCTCATAGATGATAAAACTTCAGGGGTGCAAGGTTAATATTTGTTTACCTTGTAACTGTCAGCATTATGTTTAAAAATGTGTGCTGCCTTCATTCTCGTTCTTATTCCGAATGTGATTAATGGTGGTTTAGCCTGTATGATCCATTTCTCAGTGCAAATCATTTGAGGTGCGATTGGTTAAATTTTACAAGAAGATCTTGTAGCAAAATAGATGACACACACACACATACAGTCATCAGCTGACACACACTAAAGTTACATATTTTTGCGTTGATTTTTAAAGCCATTGCTGAATTTAAACACTGATCTGGTGGATACAATGAGCTCTGGTCAAAAGAAATTTCCAGCATCACAGTTTCATCCAAAAGTGTAAAGATGTGTAAAACCCCACAAATTGCTTTCAGATCGCTGTGTGCTGTGCTGTGCTGCGCTCCACACGCCGTTTTACAGTGTTTCAGTGGTGTTTGGGAAAGTTGGTTTGGGGGTTTTCGGACTGGCTGGGAAGCATCATTATTTTCCCTTATTAAATAATTGAAACGGGTGTCTGGATTTACTTATTTCCGAGTAACACGGCTTCTCCAGGAACCAGTTAGATGTGTAAATCAATGGACGTATGCACGTATATACGCATATATACATATATACACACTCAGACTGTATTTATATGTTTTTATTATTCACGCTCTAAATGTTTCCCCCTGTTCTGTGCAAAGGGGACCCAAGCATCTTCATTTGTGCTTCCTTGTGTACCTGTTGTATAAGGGGGTCCCGCGGTGAACGCTTCTTGATTCTTGAAATAAGAGCAGTTCAGTCGGAGTCATAAGTGAACGTGTTGTAGCCGTATGATCTAAAACCCAGAGTCGTCTGTGATTCATAACCCTTTGGCTTTGCTGCTGATCACTGCTCCTGAAAGTGCATCAAGATTAATTCTCCTCTAATCTGTAGAGCACCTTTTACTCCTCCTTAATTACATTATGCTTTTCGATAGGTTGTGCTCTGTTCGAGATAAAATGTTGCTGTGAAAAAAGTAAAATCAATTCCTCTTTTTTGCCCAGTATTGTTGCTGCTGTTGCTGTTGTTGCTGCTGTTGCTATTGCTGCTGTTCCTGTGGGCCTTTGGTGTCAATCAGCTTAGGAAGCACAGCTTGAAACAGCAGAAAATAGTCAGGATTTTATTACCCCAAAGTCCATTCATGAATGATGCTTTCAGAGATATGTGTTTGTCTTCACAGCAAAGCTGGTGACATGCATAAGGTGGAACACATAGCCTAGTGTTCGTATACAACACCCGGAGAAACTGCAGCCACAACAATTGCTGTCAACCTCTCCATCTGTTATGCAGTCATAAATATAATAACGCTTATGATATAATAATGTATAAGTTACTCTCAACCATTATTTACTTATCTTCTTTCTCTACCAAACAGACTGGATACGACAGCCAGAGCTTGACCTTATGTGGCACGACGACATGCTAACCACCATGTCACCTGCTGGCCACAGTAAATCCCCCTCGGGCATTCAACCTGCGACCTTTTCCCATCTCCGTCTCTTTGCCCATCAGACCACCTGCTATCCCGGTGGCCGGTAAGTATGGATCTATACTGACAAAGCCGCCGGTTCCTCCCACGCAGTCGGAGCTGCTGCCAAGATGTGCTTTTGAGGTTCCCCTAGTGAGCCCTGTCTTTTCAGCCTCGAGTCACATAACTAAGTTCTTCCGCCAGAGAAGTTTCCAGACTTGCCCAGAGTGATCAGGCCTTTTTCCTCTGTGTGGGAACTCGTGCGCGATCAAGCAGACTGTCTCCAGCCGACTGTACTCCTCCCCTGTACCTCCCTAAGTCGCGCACCTCTGCTGGGCAGTGACCTCAAAAACGGGGCGAACGAGCCGCTTTTTTCCCGTTGTTTTGTTTCCTTTTTTATCCCCAGATGGGTTGTTCATGTTTTATTTCCTGGAGAAGAAAAGCAGCTTTGCTTTCTGCCTCCAGGGGGCAGTGTTTGAGGTGTTTCCTGTTCTGGTAGAGTGCCGGAGCCTGGGGTGGGGAGCTGTATTCTGTCTCTGGGGGATGAAAGTTGCCCAGGGAATAACAACCTGTCATTTCTCTATGTGCAGAACATTAATAAAGTGTTTGATTCACATTATACAAAGTACAGCTATAACAGCATCTCTATTTCTGCTGAGGTGCTGCGTTGATGGCAGCACGGCGGCTCAGCGGGGGGCATCGGCGCCTCATGCTACCTGGGCTGTGTATTCAGGTAGAGTCTGTGTGTGAGCTTCCTCCCACAGTCCAGCAACGTGCTTCTGGAACAATGGTGACTGTGAACTCTGTGTGTGTGTGTGTGTGTGTGTGTGTGTGTGTGTGTGTCTTATATTGCTCTACTGGAAATGTGTAGACAGCTGAAGGGTGCCCAGTCACCCTGGTCACTGCTTGTTGCTTGGCAGAGTTTGGCCAGTGGGTGGCGCAGTGTTTAGTGCTGCTGCCTTGGGCTCAGACCCCCCCCCACCCCCACACTGCATTCTCCCTCCTGCTGTAGTACCCCTGAGCAAGGAACTTACCCTCAACTGACATGGTAAACCGGCCCTGCTGTATAAATGGATAAATCACTACACATAGCTTAACACTGTAAAGTGTGCTGGAGAAAAAGCGTGTGCTAAGCTAATAAAAGTAAATGTATCGAACTGCTGTGTTATCCTGTCGCACCAGAGGGGACGACACTCCCAGTGTGAATAACAACCCGACCAAAGGAACAGGGAAGCTGTGGGTAAGCAGGTGATGTGTGTGCAAACGCCCAGCCTCTTAAAGGGGCTTTCAGCTGCTCCGTGTTGCCGTTGGGTGGACCTGCCGAGAACTATAAAGATAGTGCTGCGCAAAAGCCTCCGTCAGTTTGGGGTGTAACTGCCCTTTTCAAGTAACCGACGTGTGGATTATGCAAACCCTGCTGCGACCGACTGCAGTAGAAGAAGTCGAATCGACGGCCTTTGGCTGCGAGACCCGGCAGGTTAACAGCAGCTCTGCTCCGACATCCTGACAGCCAGATGGACGTTCCTGTCGGCTAACCACTCTGTCACCGAGACCATGCGGCCGCACATAGCATCTGTAGCATTAGCTGCTCCCGCCAGTCACAGACTGGGACCAGCTGAAGCCGTAGACATTGTGCTGCCCGCCCCAATTCCGCCCCCATCCCAGCTCCCAGGGTTCCCTGGCACCCATCCCTCGGCAGACGGGTAGCTGTGGGCGGCGCAGGGCACTCCAGAACCCCACGGGAACACCACCTGCGGCAGCACAAGAGAATGTGGGGCAGCCTTGGACCCAGGCGCCCCGGGACGAGGTGACGGAGGCGGGTGAGGGGGTGGGGGTGGATGGTTTAGTGCCAGACTCGCCACATGGCCAGTGCAGACGAACAAATTCGACTGTGCCGGGGGATTGTTTTCTTTACCATCAGCTCTCATTAAGGTTTCTTTTATTAACTGTTAAGTGGGACCCGCGTGGTCCATGAAAATGGATGCACCCACATCCCAGCCAGGTTTGGATGTTCTGCCAGCACCAGCAGCCCTGAGCACGTTAAGCCAGATGCAGTAGTGACTCAGCCACCGGTTTGGCTTTGCTGGGGATGGGTGTGTTACTGACCTACTCTGACCAGGACCTTTGCACACACGGCCACGAACGCAGGCAGAGCGAACGGTAGGGCGGGGTGTGGCGGTGCAAGGAACTTTACAGGATACGTGACGTCTGTGAGACGGACATGTTTTAGCAGCACAGCAGGGCGCCAGCAGAGCACGCAGCAGCAGTCACGATATTGCCACCGTGTTCCTCGGTGCAGACGTCAAAAGCGTTTTCGAAGTCAATAAAACCACGTGAAGACATTCACAGCCTGTCAGCGGGCTGTTTTGATAGAGGAAAAAGCACTAATGCTCCCTGTCAAATACTGTTTCATTAAAAAAATGCATTAACAAATGGAAGCTGACCCTCGAAACCAGCTACCAATCATCAGTGGGATAATTTTTATGCTAATAAAAAGGGACAATATTGTCATGTATTTATATAAAACATATTATGAAACACCTTTTCCATTCAGAAGAATATTTCAGTAAAATTTGTGTTTTAAATGCCACTGATACCTGTGGGAAATTTGACAGTTTCTTGTGGAACAGGAAGCAATCCAGGACGCAGTTCCTGTAGGTACCTTTGGGTGGAGCTTACAGGTCTCTGGAGGCTCTAAGTGGTTCTCGAGGAACTGGGTAGTCATAACGCACTACACTTTTGACCACCAGCCTCATGCTAGTTGAAATTTATGAGGAAACAAGGGAAGGTACTTGAATATGGACTGTGAGAATCACCAAGCAAACTGATGGCTTTTGCTCTCAGAGAGAAGATTCTTTGGAAGAATCAGAATCGTCTGCAGGCCATTTACCCGACCTGTCTGGTGGCCTTCACCAGCATCCTTTTCGCTGAGGTCACATCTAGACGAACAGCATGCGTCGGTGCGCTTCTGCGAGGTTCACAGTCAAATCCAACGCCCACGCCTCGCCGGGGGGGGGGGGGGGGG
>UFQX01000659.1:76176-123350 GCA_900497675.1 Arapaima gigas
GTGTGTGTGTGTGTGTGTGTGTGTGTGTGTGTGTGTGTGTGTGTGTGTGTGTGTGGGGGGGGGGGGGGGGGGGGGTGAGTGAGTTGGCTTACGACAGATCACTAAAACAGCATCAGGACAGTTGTCAGCTGTCTTATTTATTCAAAAAGCAACAATAAGCAGACCGCTGCAACGTGTCTCAATGTAAACCTTTTCAATTAATATAAATGAATGGCAGCGCAAGCGGAGACTTTTAGATCTTATTTTTAAAAACTTCACATGAATTCCGGCCTGTGACAATCAGCATTCGGTTCCTTTGCCGATATGCTTTCTTTGTAGTTTACAATTTCACACCTGATCCCTTTTGTTCAGCTAGATTTTTTTGATTCCGACAAAAACGTGTTTTGTTTTTCAAAGGAAAAATAGCGGAAGCACCTCATGGGTGGTAAATGTGAGACCTCTATGAAGTGCCTCATCCGCTAGGCTTCCCCCCCGCCCCCTCTCAGTGAGTTTCACCTTTCGTGTTGGTGTTTTTTCTCCTTTTCCTCCTGACCTTTCACCAGCATGAGGTCGTTCCTGGTTGCTCTCACACCCGTGGTGCCTAAGCATGTCATGAATCTCCTCTAACCACTTCGTCCGGCGTGTAAACCCAATCTTTACTTCGTCCTCTTCGCTGCGCGGGACATGAATCTCCCTTAGGCCTCCCGTACGCCGGGCGATATGAATCTCCCCTGTCGGTCCTCTCCAACGTGCAACATGGGACACCAATCTCCACTTGCCCTTCCAAATGATATATGGCACGAGGCCCTGATGCAGGCGCGCTGCTTTCTGTAACTTGCGACACAAATCTCAGCTTGACCTTCTGCGTGACGCGCCAGCATGAATCCTCATTTGGTGAGCTGGCGCAAGGCCCGCTTGTTTACAGAGCGCGGGCACGGTCTGCGTCCTGCCGCCGATGTGACCGCAATCCCTGAACAGGTCCCGGCTCAACCGTCCGCTGCGACGGTCCTGTGATGTGGGGCGGGACGGGCGGCGGCCCATTACTGCAAAGTGGGGAGTGTGGGGCGGACGATCGAAACCGGCAGGGTGCCCCCCCTCCCTCGTCCCCCGCCTCACCGTGTTGAAATAGGGGCGCATGTCATTCTGCCCAGGGGAGCCGTAGCGAGGCACGGAAATGTCACGTTTCGTTCATCATAATGCCACGGCACATATTAAAGCAGGCCGGGGAGGCGGAGGGGGACGGCCCCAGCCGCGGAAATAAAAATCAATTTCAAAGCAATTTGAGCAGATTCCTGGGAAGCCTGCATGTGTGCGTGCGACGCCCAGAAAACCCCGGAGAAAATGCAAGCGAGGCCCGAGGCCTGAGCGGCTATGGGGACAAAGGTCGCCAACTCGCCCTTGGGCGGCGACTGCAGGAACGAGGCCGTCGGTGCCGTTCTTCGCCCCGGCTGACGGCGAGTTCAGGAAAACAAGGCCATAATGTTTGGAGCATCTTTGATGCTGTAACGACGAGCTGCTGTATCAAGATAAAGAGGGGGTTGAAATCCAGCAATTCTCTTCCTCCACGCAGCGCTACTTTTTGAGGTAACACCTCGCTGCCAGCGATGATAGTAATTTTCTTCTATTCAGCTATTAAATGTGTCCCAATGCTAAATTAGTAAGGAGGATATTGGAAGGATTTATTCTGCTCGAAAGCCGTCTCCAGTGCCCACCATCTGCGGAGGAGAACGGGCATCCGGGGACCTCGGCGGGGCTCAGAACGGTTGTCCTGCGGCTCCTCCTCACTCGTAGAAAGACAAACGAATGGATTGCGCTCCGTACGTTATATGCATGTAAAATTTGCCCCGAATCAAAAAGTAATTCAGGAAAAGGCAACGCATAGAAAGTAGTAAAAAATAAAAACCTAAAATGTTACGTGTACCTATTTATATATGGTGGTATAGTAGTAGTATTTGGTAGTTTTTCTTCAGCAGTCCTCTCTCGGGTTAATAACACCAAAACAAACAGGGAGAAGTGAACTATGTGCTGTCTTTTCCTTCCCTGAATCTTAATTCTCTTTTTAATTGCGTCGATTTTTTTCCTCAGATCTAAAATTGTGCAAGTGTGAGGGTGTTGATTAGAGATGGTAAAAATACAACACGTAGGAATATATGCTAATTAGCCTTTAAACCTTACTCATGTCAGTTATTATTTTTAATTAGCGTGTTCTGACAGGACTGTCGAATGTGCGAATGCCGAAATTGGCTCGGCGGAGCCGAATTAGCAGTGTGAAAATCGAGGCGCCTGAGATTTCCTCCCTCCCACACCTGTGCGGCTCCGTGTGTTTATTTCGAAATGTGCCGCGTACGGCGAATCACGGGGTCCGTCTTGCAGGGGGCGGTTTCTCTCGCGTCACATCGGCGGTGCGGCGGCGGCGGCGGCGGCGGCGGCGGGGCGGGGGTGGGGGGATGCTACGGCGAACTTGTGATCGACGGAGGCCAAGGGCAGCCTGTTGTCGAAAGGAGCTCACCCCCTGGCGGCCAGGAGGAGGTACTGCCGAAGCCGCCGCCAGGCCACGGCGGCCGACCGCCTTCCTCTCGCACGCCGGGACTCGTCGTGCGCTGATTTTGTGTAATTACGCAAGAGAACAACAAATGCAGTTTGCTGATATCGTCTAAGTTCCGCTAATGTCGTCCTTTAGCGCAGGTGCTTGGTATTTTCATTTCAGTATCTGGCCACGCTGAGCCAACGCCTCAAGATTGGAAGGGGATTCGAGGGCTGAGGGGAGGAATAAGATAAATAAAGTTGTTAGACTGGAAAGACTCTAATCAAAAGTAAAGAGGAGAATTTGGCATTGCGGTGCGGATCAAAGCTCTGCTGGCAGCCTTTCGCAAGCAGTGTGGTCTGTGGTGACTTGAAGAAGTAGCAGATGGACTTCCCATATGATGCACATTCCTGGGGGCTGTTTGCCGTGCATTCTAGTACATTCTATCTGCGCTTCTGTTGTGACGTGCGTCAGGTGACTGTCATCTCCAGTTTAGCAGCCTGACACGGCAGATGATGACACTCGCCAGGTTCTGCGTTGTGTGGCTCGCTGTCTTTTAAAGCACGTCGAAATCGGCGCTTCCTGTTACCGAGCCGTAAATTAGGGCGCTGTGATTCTTCGGAAAACGCCGAAGAAAAGGGGATCGTACGGGAAGTGCATCCGCTAACCATTCTGTGTTGCAGGATGGATACGTGCGGGTATTAAAAAAGGAAAAAAAAAATAATGAGAAGAGGAGAAGTGAGTGGGCTCAGCTGTTGAAAATCTTCATGGACTATTGCGTGCGTCACACTTTGGGGTGGGAATAATAAAAGATAGAACCCAAATGCGCAACAATGAAGTTAATTGCATAGCAATGCTCTCGCTGTTACAACAGCTGAACAAAGAGGGGAGAGAAGAGGGGCGGCTGGGGACGGGCGGGGGAAGTTCACAGTCGAGACTGGGGGAGTGAGGGCGGCGAGGAGGTGGGAGAGAGGAAGCGCAGGAGAGGAGGAGACGAGAGAATTTTCTCCTTTTTAGAGCACGTCTCTATACCTGTGCATTCGGCTCCTTTCCGTAGACATCCAATTTAGAAAATCGCACTTCCAGTCTTTACCGAGAACCGCAAGGTGAAATTATTTTAACTGCTTTTGTCCCGAGTGGGTTAACTAACCAGGGACACGCAGAAGCAGAGAGGTGTACAGCAGCGTATGTGCAGCAGGTCCAGGTGCGAAAGAGGAGGGTCATTAAGGTTCACCTGGACGTAAACAAGGCCCAGTACCACACCCAGTTTGCACCGTGGTGAAGTGAAGGAGGTCTACCGCCTGACGCGGATGTGCTGAGGTCCTGCTGAAGCCTGCTCAGGACACGGCCTTTATTACACACCTCATGTCAGGTTTGGCGTTGTACTTCTGAAAATAATGGGCACAGTTCCGGTTAAAAGTCTGAGAACTTATTAGACATTTCACTTCATCGCCTGTGAGTATTGCCCACGTTATTTACGACTAGTTCTACTACTAGTGTTAAGCTACATACAGTAAATAACCTGACCATACTGCAGGGTCAGTACCGGTTCAGGGGGACTGTAGCACAAGTGGGGATTTGTCTCTCAGTCGCAAGGTGATGGCTCTGACCGCCATGCTGCCTGCCGGCTCAGGTGCCGTGCATATATGTGCACTTATGTAGATGTGAAATCAGTCGCAAAGGACTGTTTTCTTGGTTTGATTGTTTCTGGTATCGCCTGGTCAGGGTAGCGCAGTCCTGGCTTTAATGCTACACACCGGAGCCCATTGCAGGTTCCTATTTAACACCTACGCAGGACTCTGCACTTCCCCTCCAGCACACAGCCAGCCTGAACGCCGTCTTCCATGGCCGAGATGGGAGAGGTGGAATGTACGAAGCAGGAGAGAAAGCGAGGGAGAGAGAAAGAGAGAGAGCTGAGAATCACTGGCTGTGAAAGGATGGAGCCCCGCTGCTTTAATGATTTTTCTCCCTGTCTGGTTCTGGCCCCCTGCGCTCAGCTTCTTCACCGTTGCTGAGAGGAGAATGTGCGTTAACAAAGGCTGCACCTGGACGTAAGTGAACTTTAACCCCTCCCCGGCTTCCTCTCTGCAGCACATTTAAAAAGCTCCCCGTCGCCCGGTGACATTTTGTTCTGCGGGAATTTAAGAGGTCGGCCCACGCTGAGAGCGATCTGCAATGGCGCACACATGTCTCCGTTCTCACACACACACATATGCACACATTCATCTGCGTAAACATCTAAATATACCTGTATGTTTTCGACATACAGTCAGAGCTGCGTGCACATTTCCACACAGATACACACGCACAGGAGAGACAGCAAATCCAGCTTGACTGCTGATGCACAGATTTGCATCAGTGGCTTCATTTTTTGCATCTAAAACAAAATTATTTTGATTACGCAGCTGGCAAAGACCACGGTAAAAAGTAAGTCGATGGTAATGATTTATGACGAGAGGATCGGTTAGGATATAGGCAGCGATCAGCCGCACGCTCTGTCAGTTCAGGCTGCCGACATTTGGTGAGGACAGCTGCGGCCAACCCCAGGCCTGCGACACCGCTTTTCCACTCGAGATAGAGAATTATCCAGGAGGTCTATATCATTTTCCGTGGCTGTGTGACCATAGCAGAGCAGACGTGTAGATCAAGATGTCTAGTTAATTAACCAAAGGTTTAAACGAAGAGTTCAAGTGGGCAGTTATCACCGCGGAGGCTCCTATGTGACTCATTCCTCTCTGTAATAATAACGTTCCTAAGCAAAATGAAGTGTAGTCAAGGCACGAGGTACAATATCTGCTTTGTGTGGCTGAACCCTTCATTTTCAATGTCCTAAGCAGAAGACCGATATTTAGCCAAACAACATAATTCATTATTCTGTTCTGAGCGCTTCTTTGCTATTGTGTGTTAGAAATAATTTCCGAAAAAGGTGAGGAGCAAAAGACCGAGGTGAAATTGGGAAATTTCTCTAACTTTTCACCCTCGTGTGGAAAGAATTTTATTAATGTGTTCAGGTCACAGAGTGATGTTGTGAATGAGAGGCCAGGGCTCAGTGGGTGAGAGGTTCAGGCCTTAGGTTGATCGTGTTTGCAGCGCTGGACTCAGCAAACCAGCTGAAACAGATGAGACCAGAGGAAGGCCAACATGCTGCTGCCAAGCTTTTGAGCAAGTTGAAATTGGCTGTGTCGCACATCAGTCCTTTTGTTCAAGAAATCACCTCCCTCACTACATGTTCTCTGCTTGTGAGACAAAGAAAAATATGAAAGGCAAATCAAGGATAATATTAATGTGCTCCCATTCCTCACATAACAAGGTTTATATTTCTTCCTTTTCTTTTTATGCTGTATTTTCCATTCATTCATACCTTCGTTGCGAATAAGTGCTTATTAATAGCTGCTTATTAACAAAGTGTGTCTGGGAAGCGTAGGATGTGAGGCAGGACACTACAGGGGTGGAGGATTAATTTGGCTCGTGGACATTTATGATATAAAGTTATAAACAAGAACATTGTCGATAACACACGCTGGATCCCCAGTCCTGCCGCGGTACCTCTGATCACAGTACATACCCTCAACTGGCACAGTAAAAACTACCCTGCTGTATAAATCAGAGTAAGTAGCTTAACACTGTAAGTTGCTTTGGAGAGAAGTGTCAGCTCAGTGAAATGAGGATAATAATAGTGTTGAAGCTGCTACTTTAGTGGCGATATTAGATTTATCTTAGTGGAGTGTTGTGACTTTCGGTGTGGTACCTGATTTTGTCATGGAAGAAGCACAGTGTGCGCTTTGCGGAGTGAAAGCCATAGCAGTCAGTGGAAGTAAAATGACTGTGCAGCTGTGAAAATACCAAATAAGTCTGCTGTACGAAAAAAGGTTACGTATTTTGCGAGGCCGCTGCGGCAGTATTTTAACTGTACGGGACAATGTTATTTGAGGGCTGAGTGTCCTCATTACATTCAAATGAAGTGAAATGCCAGGTTAAGTGAAGGGAAACTATCTGCTCACACTGTGCTAAAAATATTCCTTTGGGTGACCTTTGGCCAGTGAGCTTGTATGTGGAAAGATCAATTTCTCCAGACACAATGAGCACGTATCTCCATTACAGCCCCCCCTCCTTTAACAAGACAAGGTTGCAGTGGTGGGGGCGTTCGGGGGTTGCGAAGAAGCTGAACGGCAGCGGGTGGCCTTCCCGGGGGGACAGGAGGACGTGCGTCCACTTACAGATGTCAGCACGCTTCCTCAATCTCTCCTGACACAACTAAGTCAGCGATTCGGACTGCCATTACCAGCGACTGGCATCCAGCAGGTACAATAGCCACGCCGCTCCCATCTGCTCCGAATGATGAATTGACAGAAAATCAAGGAACGAGTCGAGGGAAATGAAATGAAAATGAAAAAGCAGGAGGAGAGGATGAAGGCTGACACTGTCCATTATAATAGCGCGAAGAACCGGAGAGATGGAAGGCCTGTATCGGCAGAGGTGGGTAGGACATTGAAAAGCATCTTTTCACTAAGTCAATTCTGCTGTGCACAGAGCAACGCGCCGCACTCATTCACCCTCACATTCACACTGTGGCCAGCTCAGTGTCTCCGATTTGCCTTCGTCTGAACACCAGTGCTCCAAGTGGCAAAAAGTGCCAGCACTGCCCTGGTTGACGTTGGTATTGCTGGCATCAGCAAACTATTAACTGTTAAAGCCGGTATATGAGTAATAGAGATACTGCCGATGTTCCCAGCATATATCTTCAGTAAAGGGGATAGAAATTCTGAACAAATGGTAGCCAACTGGGTGATGGAATGTAGCTTTGAGGTCGGTTATGAATCCCCACGAACTGCTAATGTACAGTTCTGCAGTATTAGCATATTTATTTCCATATAAGTTCGTATATTTGCATAACTTTCTGGAACTCGGGTCTTCTGCAAAAGCCTCTGCTGGATTCGTGGCAAAGATGTTAATACTTTATAGTTTATTAACATACTTCTCATGTTACGTCTGTGATATGTTGATGGTTCGCAGTAAATATGACCGACTGAGGGCCGACAGACCAGTGAAATCGGCAGAATAGTTTGGCTGTTGACAATAAAAGTGAATTTTACGTTGTGTAAAAACATTAAATGTGAACAACGGGGATTGGATAAAGTACAACTTATTTTTATTTACAAATGTTCTCAAGCAGAACTCCAAAAGGGCCGATGCCAAAAACCACGACCGTGAAAGCGATCGTTTCCCCAGATATTTACGTAAGTGCGAATAACGGAGGAAACGTAACTCGGCACCACCCACCTCTGTATTTTGGCCACTTCCAACACTCATCCTTGTATTTGTATTTATCTTATATTTATGCCGTGAAAGTTTTACAGCCATTTGTCAGTTAAATCAGATTTCTTTAAATCTGCTCTCCACCACAGTGGATGAATGTGCTTCATCCTGTTATGTGCTGATAGGTTATCTGCTGTACATATCACTCGCTTAGTGCCGATAGCCCAGCTTTGTGTAACTTTATTATCTACCGAGGGGCCTGTTATTTCTCATTCTGTTCTGCGCTGATAACTAACTGTGCTTTACCACAGATTGTAGTTGTCAGGCGGCCGTACTGCACTCTGCACTGTACCGATATGCTAATTCTGCCCCGCTGTCTCTCTATTGCTTTCTGTTAGGTCCTGTGCAACCTGATTTACTAACTCAACCATGTGCCACTATTAGAAGCGCCTTCCAAGGCACCATATTCCCTCTGAAAGTCTTCTTCTCTTCGTTGTACCTATATCAATCCCACGTTCAGACCTAATGACCCAGCGGACCCAAACACACACACTGCTTGCCCTCGGTTCAACTTATATATGTCGTACGCGCTCATGTCTGCCAAGGCCCGCTGTCCTGCACTGCCCTCTTGCTGTCCCTGAGTTCCCCCACGCTGAATCCACGCTTGAACCACATGGAGAATTTAGCCTTTTGTTCAAACTGCCTTCCTTGCTTGACTGCCTTAAACGGCGCTGGAATAAACTCATCACACATCAGCTTTACCGTGTCTGACACTGGCAGACGTGTTGCAAAGCTCTGCGCTCTCCAGCCTTGTCGCTCCAAATCCTGCTCTGTAATCCATAAATGCACCACTGTAAGAATGTCCTGCATAATTAGAACAAGTTGCTCATGAACGGCAAACGCAAAGTGCTGTTCGCAGCTTCAGCGTCGTGCGTCATACAAACACCTTCAGCTCCAGATGTTACCTTCCGTTTGCGCTGATACCTTGGCTACACGGTGACTGCTCACCGTGGCTGGAAAACCCATCTGTTCCGATTTCAGAGGTAATTCAATTCTTCTGCATACCGTGGTACAATAAATGTGTGCGGACATGGTGAGGCACTTCACGGTGCCACCAAAGGTATGTAGGGTAGGTGCTGTGCATGCCTGCAGGCTGGCTAGGACAGACCAGCTATCTCCACTCGAGCCTGGTCCCACTCCAGGAGCCACGTGGAATGGAGATCAGGTTCCCACAGCAACAAACAGCGGTGGGACAAAACAAAAATAGAACTTAACGAAAAATACCATGCCACGTGTTTCTTCCTCACAAGTCCAAAAAAGGTCCCCCGTGTGGTCCCCACCCACCCATCCACTGTCTTCAAAGTTCTGCTTTCATCTGGGTCACGGCCCTGGGAGGCATCTGCTCTGCCTGCAGGACCCCTAACTCCACTAATGAACCCGGAGCTCTGCTTCATCTTCCCCGGATGGTGGAGAGCTGGGAAGGAGCCGGGAATCTCACGCGGGCCTCTCTGGCAGTTAGGGATGGGAAGTTCTCATCACACTACTCACCACTACCACCGGGGTACCCTACAGACATGCACTCATTGCATACAAAACTTCTTACAGCTGATGTAGGGTGCACTTTTCCCCACGAAGCCATAAAGTTAGTCCCTAAAACCTTGAGCTCTTCCACAGTGTGTCCATGAGGAAATATCTGCACTGCTTCTGCTCCTACGTACTGTACACTAGTTTTCACTTATTGCAGTTTCAAGGGTCTGGATGCAGTATTTCCAAGGGTCACACCTTTACCATCAATAGTGCGGCGCTGTCAGTCTACTGAACCTCAAGAGCTGCGTAAAGTGAGCCTCCTTCATTCCGATTAGCTCCTGTGAACTCCAGACCTTGCTGACCTGTTCCAACAGTTTCTCAGCAGATGGCCCACAGTTCCCCGTGGCGTCAGAACTTACATGGGTACACGTTGCTCGGATGGCCCTTGCCATTTGCCTCACGGTACTGTCGCCTGTGCCCAGTAATGCTGCCTGACAGCCTACAAAACTCCTCTCGGTTTCAGCGGGAGTTGGCGGAGAGTGTATTATTATTTGTCCTTATTTTCCTTTGTGCGTGAACTTGCCAGATTACAGATGCTAACTTGACAGAACCAAGGACAAGCAAAATGCTGAGCTGACCAGTATGGGTGCGGTGGAGAAAAGAGTCGGATCTGTGACGGCTCATCTGAGAGTCAGTCACTAATGTAGGACGTGTCTGTTAAATAGCAGGCAGTCGTTACAGAGATAAGTCTTCCTCGAGTTTGACTGTCTTGTAGACCACGTACTGCACCGCCATTCCTACAGAACCTGATTGCTCCCTACACCTTGACATCCCGGTGTTCCCACTTACTAGAGGTCCAAAGTGTAGTGTTCTAAGGTTCTCAGCGTTGCTTTCAATGTGAAGGAATGAATCGGCTCTGTTCCTCACAGCTGCTGAACGCCTCCTAAGAAGGCTCTTAGAACCCTTCTCCTTCAGACCCATCTCTCGCCTGATCTTCTCACTGCTCTATAAACTTCCATATTGATTGTATAGGCAGCTGCTTGTGAAATGTGACCTGCAAAAACGGCCATTGCGGACACGCTGCTGTGGCTAAAACTCTGCTGTTGGCAAATGCGCCTTAAGTTGCATGTTGCTTTGGAGAAGAGCATCTGCTAAATGAATACATGTAAATAAATGTAAGTGTAACGTCTGGTTAACCAAGCAGAGGTTTCTTCCGACGTCAGTCTTTCACATTTAATACAACGTCTGCGCATTTAGTACAAATCGCTGCTGCAGTGCTTAAAATCGTTTCTTTAATTTATCATAACCTTTTACGCTTGACTCGGGAGTTTTCCGAAACACCCTGACAATGAAAATGACAGCGATGTTCTTTGCAATTTTAGGAGTATTTGCTTGTCATCTAGTTCCGTCTTTTGCACATTTAATCCAGTTACGGTCTCTCTTCCCTCCTGCAGCCATGCTGTGTTTTGTGAACGTCGTACTAAAAATATTCCAAATAAAATGGAACAATACAGCACCAATAAACGGAAAAATACACACCTAGCAGTATCATACAGCACAGCCAATAAAGGCAATTTAGAGCGGTAATAATTTGGAATTACAATATGGAACTGTTAAACTACTCGCAGCCAGTAAATGATTACGAGGAGATTTATAGATTGTGCCGTGCTGCTTTTATTCAGATCTCTGGCGGGAATGTGAGCATGAATATGAATATTATTTATGTAAATGTGCAAGTGATGCAATAGGACAGAAACGAAAGAGGAATCCGCTCGCGAGCCGCGGTTCCTCAATTCCTGTAACCTCCCCCGTCCCCGGCCGTGAGTGATCACCCCCGGCTAATTGCTTTCTTAGGGGGATGAAAATTAGAATGTGGAGTCTAAGTCTGGTGCACAAGGAAATGGGCTGGGCTAATTGTTGCAATTTAGAGACCCTTTATTAGGAATAAGTGTACAGAGCACATGTTTTATATATGACTCACATTTTTTTTTAACTTTAATTCTCTTCTCCTCCTTCTGCATCTTCCTGGCACCCTTCCCTCGCCACCCCGTGTCGAGCTCTGCCAGCGAGAGGCATTGCTGTGATTTATCAGCATGGCCCTGCTGTTCTTGTCCTTCTCCTGAGGAGCTTGACTCAGTCAGGATCCCTGCCGGATCTTGGTTCAGGACTGGCAGCCCCCGGGGTCACCGCTGCCCGCTCGACACAGGCCCTGCTGCGGAGACCCCTGCCAGCGTGACCCCTTCAGCGCGTCTTTCTGCCCTGGGTTCCCTTTCTCCCTGCTCCGAGCTGGTGAACGTGGCAGCTGGCAGCGCTCTGTAACGCACAGATTCGGTCCCGTGTTTCACGTGTCATTTCACAATAAACTGTAATGGCCGCATTTTGGAATTTAACATAATATACAGCTAACCATGTGACTCTCTCCTCATCCCGAATCAGTGGAAATTATCCAGCGAAATGAATGCAAGAATAAACATCTAAATCTGTGTAAATGAACATCCAATTAACACCCCATCTAAATAATAATAAAAAGACCATAACATTTGCATTTCATTATTGCTAATCTTTCACAGTGCCTCAGAAACCATGCTTTTCACATAATTTCAGCTCATACTATGTGGAATGTAAACTCAAAAATAGATGCTGATATTCAATGATCTGCACAGATCCTCAGTATTGCCAGTATGTTTATACACCTCAGATGAAGTATAGACCAGATGACCAGAAGCACATCAGACTGTGAGTGATGCCACCTCTGGCACAACTGTAACTCAAAGCAGAGGGAACCTATATATGACGTTGTTTTGCTCCAAAGTGACAGAAGGTTTGCATCCGTGGTGGGTCCGGTAGCCCAGTTTCACAGCTTCCTATGGCTCAAGGTAAAGACTTCATCTCACTGAACAAATATAAACGATAAACGGGATGTTTTGCCCCCGGTTAAATAGTGTTGAACTAACCAGCAGTCTCGCTTGCTCTTTTCCTACATATAAAATGCGATGCCCACATCACATCCACAGCAAATGTTTTGTATTTTGTCTTCTGCTCAGAGCTTGTTAGTTCTCAGTGGGTGGATATGTGGACTGGATGCTACCTCTGAAGCCACCATGGAGAACATTGAGATGCTTGGCTCTCGATGTTACCACTGAAGGCTGGCAGCAAGAGAAGAGGCTTTGGCATGAAGCGGAGCCTCATAAGAACGTTTTCCGGACCCCCGTCGGCTTCTCCCGGAGCCCCGCGAGAGTGCCAGTGTTCCCCGCGCTCAACTTATCTCATAATAAAGTGTCCTTTAGCAGAGGGTTCTTCACATCGCTAATGCTTCAGAAGGAATGAAAAAGGTTTATTTTATGAGTTTAAAGTTGTTATGAGGATATTAACACTGTACATTCTTGTGCTAATAAGATTTCTTTATTATACTTCAAATTTCATTATATCGCAATATCTGAGTCAGAAGAATTAGGCAAATATTTGAACGGGGATCTAAGGATATGCATTTATGACACCCAATAAAAACATTATTAAGATATAATTCCTTTTAAAGAAGGTAAATATTCATTTGAATAGCAATTATATCCTTTGCAAACAGGGCCCCTGGAAGGGAATAATGTGGGGGGTGGAGGGATGAGGAGAGTCGGCTGAAATGCTGGAGAAATTCGTTTGTAAGTTAGCCGGAGCAGTTTACCGCTGGCAGTGAGGTGAAGAGCGAACGTTTTGCTGGAGGAAGGGGGGCTGAGTTCACGGGGGGGGGGGGGGGGAGTAGTTTTAGAGAACTGTTGAAATGCCGCTGGAGATTACTGTTACAAAGAGGTGATGTGGGGAGAAGTTAACTGTCCAGGTTTCAGGTGGGTGTGTTATGGCCCAGTTCTAAGGGGAGGAGTTTAGGGTGGCAACTCATTTACATATTTATCTGATGTTTTTCTCCAAAGAAAGTTGCAACATTCATTTGCTAACCATAATTTACCCATCCATACAGCTGGGTATTGTTGAGGCTATGAACTGTGGTTAAGGGCACAACAGCAGGAGCTTCATTTGAGTTCAAGGTGGTGTCACTAAGTTCTACACCCTCAGTGTTGCCTGAAGTTCAAAGACTGGCAAAGGGTTTGTGGAGATGCTGTTGGACATGGTGGTGTGTCATGCTTGTCGCCCACCACTTTCACGTGCTTCTATTCCATCTGAAGCAGCATGACTCAGACACTTGTGAGCCACACACTTTTAGTAGCCAGAACCACAGGTGCAGGGAAGTTCCTGAATGGAATCCACTGCCGGCAGAATCTGGGTGATGGATCTGCAAGAGGAGAAACTGATCCAGCACCGCAGCTCTTAGACCACACGGCCATTTTCCGCCCTTAGTTGCCAAGATACTGACTGCATCGGGCATTGGGGTGAAATTGTTGTAACGTGACTGATGTGACGTCTGTCACCTGTGACCGCAAAGCAACACGTTAGTCGTATTTGGGATCTGAAAGGTCTATGAACTTGTGATCTGGTCTGGTCTGGATTTGAAAGGTAGAGTAAGTTGAAAAGCACGTGCACAGAGATACACAGACTGTGGACTGTGACCTGCGGAGAAGTTGAAGTACAGAACTTACAGGCTTCAGACTTCTCTTTCTCAGTCACAGTGAGATAGTAGTAAATCGTCTTTAAAGGACAGCTAAAATGGACCGTTACGTACGCAGGCTGTCTGTGAGCAAATTTTCACAGTATATTAACTTTTTTAGCTTAGATTTGTAGGCTAAGGGTAGGAAAGTGAGCATTTTAAAGCTCTGGTGCTTTTGTCCTGTTCAATTAAACAAGTTATTTCAGGCGTATGGTGCTGAATCTTCAAGCTATTTTAACTGTGGATTATTCACCTATGTGACGTAAACCAAATAAAGGAGGAACAATGTATCTGAAGGCTGTGTTTTTGCGAGAATAGAGAGGTTCTTACCCCGTTCACTGAAAACAAACAAGCTGTCCGCATCTTTTCGGCAGACACATCCCGCCGAGTTTTAAATGAGTTAATTCTCTGCTTCTCTACATTGTGTGTGTTGCCGTACAGTTCCAAGTTTTGCTGAACTTGAGTGCTTGCCCTCGCGTCCCTGTGAAACACGTTTCTTGGTGCGGCCTGCAGAATCCTTGCGCTTGTAGCAAAATGAAAGGTGAACCTCCTCAAGGGGGATCAGCTCCCGCTTGTGATAAATGCAGTTGTTACACGGCGGTGTCTGTGCTGTGTGGGTGGGAGAGGGAGCTAAATTTAGAGATGGCGAGATGGTAGGTCATACTCTGCGATGCTCCACGCTAGGAAGACAGACTTCCACATCTTTAATTCCCCTGCTTGCCATAGGGTATGTGACCGGGGAACGGAGCCAGGATATAATTTTAGTAAACTGTGCCATATCTGGCCACATGTTATAGAGGTGATGAAAAATTCTTCTGTCTAAGATATAGACTTTCAAATAACACTTTTTAGGGTTAGATTAGGGTTACAGTTATAGTTGCCTCTTTGTTTGGGTTCTATTTCATGGTGACTCTGGAAACTATTTGTATTCCTCAGTTGAAACTGGAAGCAGTAAAAGGGTTACTGACAAGCATTCAGGCTATTAAGGTTTTGGCTTTGAAATGGACTTGTGGGATACATGTGAGGTTTCGACTAAAGACAACGGTAATATTATTGCTTATGGATGAACTGTTCCTGGGACGATCCCAGAAGGACCCCAGTAAGAGCCCAGTTACAGAGGGGAACTGATATGAACCAAAGGCCATGGTGGGGACCGCCTATCTTTCCCGAGTGAGGAGCTGATCAGCGCGATCAGTAGCAGAGTAGAGCGTTCAAATGGCGACAGAAGTAGACAGCAGTTTCTTCAGCTGGTGAAAATGGCGGTATCTGTGTCTGATTTTTATAGTTGAGCCCATTCATCCTGCTGAAAGGCCTCCCTGTTGCCTATTGACTTCAGAAGGTATGGTCATTGTGGAGAGCGTCGACTGTTTGGTGGCTTCTTTGGTGCCGATGAAAGTGACTTTGGTGGCTCTGTAGGAAGAACAACGTTAATCGTAGGCGTGCTGCTCGACGACTAGTCACAAGATAGAAGCCTTTCTGAGAACTTAATGTGCAGAAGATGAAGACCTCATCATGGGTTGTTTTTAAGTTATTGCACTGCAGTCAGGAAAGCAGCATCACTGTTTGGGCGCATCACTAAACGCATCAATTCTGCACGAGTCTTGCAGGCGCCCACGTTGAGACGTCCTTAAACGCCGTTGCCGTGGGCTGCGCAGACATGCAGGGTGGCACCAAACCATCTCACCCACGAGGAAGCGGGGCCCGTGGAAGCGTCTGTTGTCGCTCTTGGCTCTACTTAACAATGAATCCTAGGCCCAGCAGCTTTATGGCGCCTTTTTTTATTGACACATTTTTTTAATATATTATTCAAAAGCCTTTCACAGGAAGTGCAGCCTAATGTTTATTTATTTATTCATTTATCATATTTTTCTTAATTTATTTTGTTTTGCAAGTTAACTTAAGCAGGACAAAAAGGGAGCACTCAGCACTGTGCTTCCAAATGGATCCGATGGAAGTGCTTCCAAGGGCTCCCATTGGCTTTCTGGCTTCCTTCATCTGTGCATCCAGTACATCTGCAGCCAATGAAAGAAAATTCGGTGCAGATTTAATTGGAAGTGGGAGAAGCTGCTTTTCCTTACTTTGTGTGGTGCGTATTCTTTCATCATCAGACATCCAGCATGGCAAGGATGAGCGCATTCTCCATCGATCTAAGCACAGACTGGGTTCACAGCTATTCCAGATAGTGTTTTATATAAGGGTTCCTGCCAACTTACTTTCCACATAAGCAAAGCTTGCGCAGACTCTGACCTAAATAATATTGCATCTTGGATGGCACAGGTTTGATTTTAATAAGTGTGTTTCCTTCACATTAATGTGTGCTACAATATTCACAGCCCTGGCTCTATATTAAATCCAAAAGCACACAAGGAGAAGTAATTATTTTGGTGGAATTGGAGTGGCAGTCTGTATATTTGAGCTAGTAGCTCTTCACAGGAATCTGTAATAAACCTGTGGTGTAGATGGGGGGGGGGAAATGAAACAAACAACAACACCGACCAAAAAATGAAGAAAATCATAACCTGATTCCTTCAAAATTGTTTTCCTCGCTTTCTGCTTTTCTTCTATGAATCTTGCTTTTCCCTCAGTCGTGCTAACAAGCGGAGGCTTTCATCATATGCTGGCAGAACCCCGGTGACTACATCTCCAGCCCCCCGTCCTCCGGGAGCTGTAATTGATCATGGTTACTTCCCCTGTTTCTTGCTGCACAATGGAAGAGACGGAATTGGTTTGAGGCTCAGTTAGCGCTCTAATTAGAGGGTTGGGTCCAGAGTGAGATGCTCACTGCTCTAACTGGCGTCCTCACACTGCACATCTGCATACAGTACAGGCCAGACTGCCGCCAAGGAATCAGAGTCCAGACCAAATGGTTGTATCGCTGGGTTGGTGGAGGCATCCTGCTTTGGTAGCCTGGAGAATCCCAAACTGCACCTATGAAATATCCATGCCGTAAGATGGCGTAGCCCTCGGACCCACTTCCTCGTATTTTAATACCTTGCTCAGCACTTTAGGTGTGTTCCTGTGAAATGGAGCTCAATATTACAGTATATTGTATAAGTGAAGCTTGAGAACTGCACGTGCGCAAGGGGTGTAGCTGTGAAACTAGTACGCTTTGCTACCGGGGGCTGGGGACTCCATGCCATGATGTGCGAGATCAGCAGCTCTGCACCTTCACATCTAGTGTGTAAAACAGTGTCAGGTACAGCAGTCTAACCTTCTTCAGCTGTAACTACTGCCACTGATTTTACATGTCGAAGCCCAGAGGTTTATTTTTCTCCCTCACGTTCGGTCGGGAGTTTTTTGTCTTCCTCTCCTCAGTTGCCGGCAGGTTTACCGTATCGCACTTTTACCCAGTGTAGTTCCTCTTGTTATTAAATGTACAGCGAGTCTCTTCCCTGCTGGTTTACTTTGTATATGTTACATTTGCTGTTGTTTTACTCTGTTGTTCAGCCTCTGGGTCACTGTGAGAAGAAGCCTTTATAGAAATAAATTCAATTGAACTTAATAACACAGCATAGATTGGTTATACCTCTAAACCTTATACTTTCATATAGCGAATAAACACAGAAAAAAGTTTATTGTATTTATAAAAAACATAAAACCACAAAGCAATTTAAATTTTAAAAATTTTGAAAAACGTGGTGAATTACGACGACAAATTGCACTAACGGCTAAAATAAAACAGCGACAGTGTCGAAGGAACTGGGTTGAAGTCTGTGCTCCTGCTGCAGTACCCCGGAGCACAGTACTTACCATAAATTGCTCCAGTAAAAATTGCCCAGCTGTGTAAATGGCAGTTAAGTAATGGCAATAATAATGACACAGCTGTTAAATAATCCACAAGTGCTGTTTGCTGCCATCCATCCCAGCATCATACGCAAATTTCAACATCAACACTGAGCCCAAAATCACATACTTGCTAACAAAAGCAAAAGTTTCCTGGCTCCGCCCATACAAATTAATTTATCTCGACAAAATTTAGTTTGATGTCTGCGTAATGAAGTTCTTTTTTTAAAACTTTCTTCCCCAATTCTTTAATCATGACATATTATGTATTATTAGAGATATTGCTGTTTACTTAATAGAAGTGAAAAAAGGAAAAGCAGCAGACGTGACACTGGGTACAGTGAACGCTTTCATCTTTTCTCTGCCATTAATTAAGTCTCCGGAATCACACGCTTTGTGCGTGTTACTTCCCAGCTGCGAATTACCGTTCGCAGAAGATTAAAAAAGGAATTTGAAATGACAAAAAACAAACCTCTCCGTGATTAAATGAAGCCATGGCATGATGATCTTTTTTTTTTTTTTTCCCAGTGATATTCAAAATAAAGCCTATTACTATGGAATCCATTATGTAAATATTCATAATAGTGCATTTAATTGCTGAATGAGGTAGAGCAACTGAAAGGAATATTCGTTTTATGCTCCAGATTCCATCGCCTGCGTTCAGCTGTTATTGTCATAAAAGTTCATAAAATGTGCAGGCTTGTAATTCTTAATGACTTTTAAATTATATTAGGAGCAGCAAGAGAAGAGTCAGCATGTTACACTGCCGTTGTTTGTGTGGAACATGGGATTTTGGACACGTTTCCTCCAGAACAAAAATGGCTCTTATGACTAACGTGGGCACTTCATACACCACTATGTGCGCCGGCGTCGCAAAGGAGAGGGGCCACAAAATGATGGATGATGGATCATTTTGCAGCTGCCGGTTTGACATTCCCCTCTGCTGCAGAACACCGTAGCAGAAAATGCTCGATGTCACTTAGACGTGTAACTATCAATACTCCATATTCGGTGGATGTATCACGTTTCCTTGACTTTGTTTTCCTACCTTACACATCGCATCCAGACTACAGCTGCCATTATACCTCCCATCTGTATAGACCTCGCATCCGTCTTCAACTCAACCCCACTGGTAGCAAAGTACATTTTTCTTCTGGTTGTCTTTAGGGTGCCTGTGAAAAGTCTAGAAAACAAGAAAGCTCATGTTTGTCCTTCGTAAAGGTCCCACGACACATTACTGCTTGACATTATTCCTTAGGGGAGCTGCAGTGTGTTTAGATACTGAGGTGGTCAGTGACAGTGCATGTCTCTCAACATCTGCTTTTCTTACTCTCTTCTCCACCTCAACATCGTCCTCCATCTGGTCTCCTACACGAGCTGCCCTACTCTCCATGGGAGGTCAGATTCTCTCCTGCAGGATCCGCACACTGTAGGGCTCCCACCTCAAGAACATCAGCAGATCTATTGTGGGTGCCTTTAAATCCAGGCTGCAGACCCACATGTCCAAAACCACATCTGTGGCCTTTCTTTCCTCTCCTCTCTTTCCCATCTTCTGTTTTACTGCCGTCTGTGTTACAGCCTGTTTGTTGTGTTTGTTGCAGGTGCAAGGTTGCCAACAAGACCGTGATCACTGCATCCCTGCTGAGGCATACATCGTATCTTACCAACCTGTGCACTGACCTTACAGTAAAGGAAAAAAAGCAACAGCATGTAAGGAGGTAAATATTTGTCAGGTTAATTTTCTTTCTCCAGTCTTTGGAGCCAGAGATTCTGTCCAAGAACTAGTACGGTGAGATAAGCCAGACAGGGGGGAAAAATACGAAGCCTTTTACATTTAATCTATCTGCCAGGTGAATTATTTCAGATGTGGCCCTTATCTTCTTATTTCAAGTGCACCCTTCTCCATTTCTTGCAATGGCCAGGTCGTCAAAGGATCAAAGCCTTACAAGAACGGGCGATTCAAAAAGATTTTTATTCTCCCCGAAGGGCCCGGAATGACAATGTGGAGAGCTGCCTCTGGCTGGTGCTGAATAACCCTCTGGCTGCAGAGCACACATGGACGTGTTGTGTCACAAAGCCCGAAAGGAAGAGTGTTGAATTGTGCCGGGCCTGCGCCGATTATGGGCGCGGCAGATGGGTGCTGAGGGTCCTGTTCCTTCTCACTGTGCCGCGGTGAGTAATCACTGCTCCTGGCTCAAAGGCACGGGGGGCTGGGACCTTGCTGCCTTCAGAGGAAGATCTTCAGAGAAGAGAAACTGTTTTCATACCTGTTTTGAACAAATTGAAATATAGCTTTAACCCTTGGGTTGGGTTGGGTTGGGTTGGGTTAGGTTTCAGAGAGTTGCCTATTTTTGATATTCTCATCCAAAACTGGGCAGCCTTTAAAATTGTCTGTAAAGATGATCACCTGATGGTGTCCTACACCTTTTTGCCAACTGCACTTCTAGTCATATTCTACACTTTTTAAAATTTTTGGTCCATACACCTTATTTACCTACAGTTATACTACTCCTGTGTGGGAACTCTCCTGTAAATGGGTTCGATTTGACCAAAACACAGAAATGTAAAACTGTCATCATTACCAAGATTTTTTATGGTGAAATGCAAGAGTTTAAGGTTAAACTCCAAGTGTGGGCCTGGCTGTATTACATTTTATGAAGATCGTTGCCCACAACGATTGATGATTATGAAAGCTGCGAAGCGCTGCTCATGTTGAAGACCCACAAATTTCCCTGCAGAGCGACGGAGGTGGAGTCAGTCGGGTTATATAAATACAGGGACGCGATGAACTCAATGTTGGATTTGAGTCCAAACATAGTCGTGCACACAGCCTCCCCCGTAACCCCTGTTACATTCAGACCTGACCGTGACTCACCTCAGACAAGCACCAGCTATTCATACACCTGTCCCTGGACAACCAGTGCATTTGGATGCTCTAATATCCCACGTTTTGCTTCAGGGCTGTGAATGGTGGGATTTCGCAGTGCGTGTAGTGAGTTGGACAGATAGTTATGGTGCTAACTGGTGGAATATAAAACACACAATTGGAAATTTTCGAGGTTCCGTTAAATGTTGGGGTTCACATCGCAGCTTTTGCACAACGTACATCTGTGGAAGCCCCAGGAAGAGAAACCGGCTGTGTTGAGCAGGTGGAGATACCTGGGATTGTCTCCTGCTCCTTGCGCACGTTCACATCTATGGCCACCGGCCTCCTCCTGGGCTACAGGTGGAATCGGGCGAAGAGCGCTCTCCCTAAAGTGTGTTACAGCACCCGACAGTCTGCCGAGCGGCTCAAAGCGCCAGGGATTTTGGCGTAATAAGAAATGAGTTTTTTCGGGTGTTGTGCTTCGAGGGTGAAAATATAACAACTGACTAACTGGCAATAACTAAGTTTGGGAGAAACAGGGGTGAAACAAAAAGAGGAATATGAAAGTAATATGTCAGCGCCTGTGGTGTGTGTGGAATGCTGGAATGGCTCAGGTTCGAGAGCAATATCACTTCTTCATACTGGGCTGACACTTATTCAGTAAGAAGTACCAAAGGAAAGATGAGAATGAATGAGAGCAGCAAACCTACACCTTCATGCCAAGTTATTCAGCTTCTTGTGACCACAGCAGTTTCATAAACAGCTCTTACGTCTTTCTTTTCATGCCTGGAACCACTGCCTCTCTTCATCAACCTACGACAGTGGCCAAGAGGTTTATTTTTCTTCCTCACCTCTTGTTTTCCTCTCCTCACTTGCCAGTTGGCTTATTTTAAATAATAATAATAATAATAATAATAATAATAATAATGATAATCTCATGTGATTCTGCAGTCAAACCCAGCGCAGCTGGTTCCACAAACCCCTCTTGTCCTCTCTTGTAGACAAGTCTCTCTGAGCACAATGTAGGGTCAGTCAAGCACTTACACCTGCCTGTGAAAGGAAAGGAAGAATAAGTGAGAAATGCATCCCTTTGCCCACCTGGAGCTCCTGAAAATGACACAGTGTGGTAAAATACCGGGGCAGGAGGGCCATGCTGGAACACTGCGCTCGAATAGCCAAGAAGGCCTGTCTACACCTGGGGCAGGGTGAGGAGGAAAACCTCCAACATACCTTTCTTCCACACCGGCGTATGTGATACTCTTCACTTTCTGTCCAGATAATTGCCTTTATTTAATGGACATTAGATCAAAGGAGTCGGCATTAAGGGTCGCACTCACCGGGGGCCACGGTTTGGCCACAGAAGTGCAGAAGGAAATTTCAGTTTTCGGTTTCATTATTTTCAAATATTTTGATACGGCTCTGCTGAATGTGACGTGCTTCCAGGGTCCAGAAGCCGCGATGGGGGCCACGGGTGGACGGGGGGGGTCCAAAGTGGGGGGGCATGTTGTGAACACTGAGATGAGGATGTCACATTTGCCACTGGATCCATGAGTGTACAGAAACCTAGATGAATAAATAGATGAATAAAAAGCGGGACGTCTCTTGAAAAGATGCAAACAGTGTGATCATCTCAGATTTAATTATAATTTAACTGGCACCCACTTTCAGTCTGACATGTACTGATGTTCATTATTGTATTAGGGACCAGCAACACTGTTTGACTTGACATTTCCAGTTGCCACAAACTGAGTGTTTCTGCACATTTGTAGCCAGAAATTCATTAGCCAACAACCCAGCTTCACCGTTAATTGGAATCCAGCTTTGTGTTTTTCTCCATTAGGCTGCAAATCACCAGGGAACAGAGGGGGTTTCGGGGGACCGGGGACACTATTGTGCAGTGTGTTTAGTAGGGGTCCCAGCGGTGCCACCCCCATCGCAGGGGAGACGGGTTGCACTGACACCTGCCAGACGTGGGTTTAATACGGTGTGAAGGCCATCGAACTAATGCTTGTGTAGAGAGTGGAGGGATCAATATGGAACAATAACAATGGGAGTGAGCATGCAGCTCAAGTAGTCTCCTCATTCTGGTGTGTGTGTGTGTGTGTGTGTGTGTGTGTGTGTGGTAAGGTTTATGGTGGTAATGAGAAATGCAATTACTCCCCTTCTACTCGGAGGCACCAACACTGTGATTAGAGTCAGAACAGTTTTGGGAGAAATTCATAGACTGACAAATATAAAGCCAGTAGAGGTGGATGATAGTGTGTGTGTTTGTGTGTGTGTCTGGGTGTCTGTGTCTGTATGAGGTTCACACTGGTGGTAATAAGAAACTGATTGCTCTCTTTCTACACCAAGTTGGACTCACAGTGATCAGAGGGAGAAGAGAAAGGATTTTTGAGGAGAATCCAGTCAACTGAATAGATAGATAGATAGACAGATAGATAGGTGAGCTTGTGAGTCAGGGACATAATGACCATTATGGCACAACCAGCTCTGTAGGTGGGTAGATGAGTACTTTGGTAGGTAGGTTGGTAGATGAGTACTTTGGCGGGCAGGTGGGTAGATGAGTACTTTGGTGGGCAGGTGGGTATGTGGGTAGTAGCCATGAGGTGGTCCCACCTTTCTGATGAACAGGCACCTGTGGAGAACAAGTGGTCAGTTTGGAGTCGTGGAAAAAGCGGTGCTGAAGAAGAGAGGGATGTGTTTGTGGAGGGTGAGGCCCAGAGGATAAGACTACCTGGCCATGATGGACAGCAGTTTGTTTATGAACAGCTGGTTGCTGCAGTAGGTGTTAAGTGTACATGAACGCGCCTAAACACCAGTGTGTATGTTTCGTCCTTTAAAATTTCTTTATTGGTTTTATTAATGGACTAAACGCCGTGGCCTAACCGTGGCAAGATAAGGGACCGTGCCTTTTATGCGCTGCTTCCCAGTGGTGAATCCCCCATAAGCCCTTTGTATAATTACACAACATACAACCCTGAATAATTTAAATAATGGTGAATGCAGTATCGCAGTGAGACATCCCTGGTCCCTTTCTTCTTCTCCTCAAAAGATCACTTGATATGTAGATGTTACAAAAAAGAAGCATTTTAATATGGTTGGTAATTAGTGGGAAAATCAATCACTTAGATGTAATTCATGTAATTAAAGTTTAACATTTGGGCACATTTGACACCATCGTGGCATACGCTCCCTGTATTTAAAGATGTAATTAATTTTTAATGAACTGAATGTGAAACTACGGGTGTATTTTTCTCAGTGGAAACAAGGATTAATTTTTAAACTGGAGGGAATGCTGCGTGGATTTGTATGGCGTTTATGCCGTGATTTGTTATCAATGGGTGTAAAATCACATTTGAGAAGTGCATTCTGTGTGTTCCACCCTTGCGGAGAGAATGATGGTACACAAATCGGTTTGCAATATAATCTCCCCCTCTTCAAAGGGATTGATGTGCTGAAAGAAAAATAATCAAAAGGACCGAAAAAAGAGAAAAAGGCCTCACACACCGCCTGTGTCATCGGCACGGTGTCAGGGAAAGGTTTCTGTCAGCCTTGTCAGTTTGTGTTTGTTGTTGTCACAAACTAGAGCTTGCGGGAAAATTATATATGATATTTTCTCGCAGCCTGCGATGGTTTGTTTGAAAAGGTGATTATGATAAAACAAAATATATATAACACCCCCCCCCCCCCGAATAAACATGCACAAAAATCACTCGGAGCTTCGTGCCACGGAAATTATCTGGATTTTTATCGTATGGCATTTGGTTGATGTAGAAACTCCAATTATCTATGGCGATGATCTTCATGGAGCCGTTGACCTCAGCCTTCTCGTACCTTAGCAATTTAATTTTACCCAAGCAAGGTGCTAATTAGCTGCGTTTCAAAGGAGGCAAATATCAAGAGCGAGCGAAGGGAAAGAGCAAAAGGCTGGAAACTTGACCTTGGTGGAGAAATTTAAAAGGATTAAAAATGATGTTTGTTCCTTGGGTGCCCGAGCCGAACGTTCGATATTAGATTTTCCGAGACGGGGGCGAGGTGGCGAGGTAGGATGTTGCAGCGGGTGGGCAAAATGGACTCGGTCGCTCACCTTGAAACACACAGTAATACAGGCCTTGGCGCCGAAAAGCATTTGCGTGTAACTTTGATAGCTTTTAGCGTTTGCCGTAGCACCATATCGTCAGCAACAGTACACTTTTATCGCGTTTTCCCTGACCCTGCTGGAGAGGAATATGCCAGTCAGGGTGTGAAGGGGTGGTGGAGCAGCTAATAACTTTACCCTGGGCCACACAATTTCCATTTTTAGTGTTTGTCAGCCATGTGTTTTAACAAACAGTTTTAAATGTTAACACCGAAGCCTGCGAGGGATTGCAGAAGAATGAAGTTTAACATCCAGAATAATAACAATTAGTATTGTAAATTATTTTTTTCTTTGATTGCAAAGCGACAACCCTAACCACTGCGCTACCTACTGCCCCGCTAATGTTTATTTATTTAGCCGGCACCTCTGCCAAAGCATATCATGTTCTACCCATTTATACAGCTGGACAGTTTTTACTGGAGCAATATTAAGGTAAGCACCTCGCTCGGTGCTGCTACAGCAGGGGGTGGGATTTGATTTGTCTTGATCTTCTAGCCTGTCATCTTTCTATTTGCATTTTTTTTATGACAACACAACTAATTCGCTCTATACAAACTCTGAAATCCAGGGGGACACCGTGTGAAGCCTCTGCTCTTGGGGTGAGATGTGAGCTCTGAGGTGTGAGGAGTGAGCGAACCTCACCAGCAAAATCAGGACAGATCGAAAAGCATCAAAGATGTCGGCTCTGCACGGTAGCGAAGCTCCTCCAGGTTGCGCGGTCCTCAGCGGCCTCCAGGTAACTGCCGAACCCTCGTGCACAACCGTTATGACCCTTAACCATCGGTATGGCATGTGCTTCAGATTTCCACTAGTAGCTTTCATTTTCTTTTAACCCCAACCCCAAACTAACCACAGTCTTAGCCCTCTGGTGTTTACCTGACCTGCGTTCCGCATCGTAACCTCCAACGCCCTCTGTCCGGCCAAGGCGGCAGCGGGGCTCCGGTGGTGTCACCGAATCGCTGCCAGAGCGCCTCACATTCCCGGCCAAGTTTAAATCGCCCCGTTTAATTTATTACAGATATGCAGTAAATATCTGATTCTGTGTGGCATGGCTGTGGAAGCGTTCCTCAATCGATAAAGAAATAAAACAGAATTCGATTAAAAAAAAAAGAGGTTAACTGAAATGGAGCCATTAAAGGGTCTTAATGTCCTCATTTAAAATCAGCCGAAGATGGCTGTGGCATAAAACACAGAGAGCGATGAGGGGCTTCCAAGATGGGTGTGACACAAGCCAGATGGATCATCCTCTGCCCCCGCAGAGCCGTCCTGAGCTGCAATTAGCTCAGTTTCATTGCGGGCCGGAAATGGGCCCTCAGGGACCCAGAGCAACCCAGCTTTATGGCTCTTAGAGCCACTGGGTCTGTTTTCCAAGCTTGCTGGGGAGGTGGTGCAGGGGCTTTGCCTGACGGCAGACCCTAATTAAGGCCATGTCCTGGTAAAAATAAAGGGCACTTGGATGAAGTGTGCTAATTTCGGGCCCTGACAGACAGAGAGGCCCCAAGGAAGGTGGGTAATATCCGAAGATGCCCGAGGCACCGCAGGAACCTGGAGTGTGACTAACCAGGCTTGCACTTTGCATACTAAGCATCAGAATGAACAGCTGCATTGCAAGTAGTCATTCTGCATTTTCAAACATTTCAAACACGGTACTTCTGAGCTGTCGCCAAGAACATTCCAGTAGCGTTTCTGTTAGGATGGGATTCCCTGAACCTACTCAGTGCTGAGGAAATGCTGTGAAATGCTGCTTGAGGACCACAATTCCTGACTCGAACCCTTTGACTAAACCAGAAACGATGGTAGTAAAGCCTCTTGAGATATACACTCACCAGCTACTTTAGTAGTTACAGGCACCTAGTACTTGTTGGAATCTTTTGCCGCCAGAAGAGCATGAATTCAGCATGAATTCAGTGGACACGCCCCACAGACCTCCTGCTTCACACAGTTTCTGCTGATTTTTTTGGCACCGCATTCATTCTGCTAACATCAGATTCCACCTCATCCTAAATCTGCTCTATTAGCTTGAGAGGTGGGGCTTGTGGAGGCCACTGGTGTAACATAAAGGCACTGTGGTGTTTTTGGAACCATCCTGACACGATGCGTAGTTTGCAATTATTGTGCTGGAAATATGAATCTGAGAAGGGTTGGTCGGCAACAAAGTTCAAGCACCGTTTGCCTTTCAGATGTTGCTTGGCTGCTTCCAAAAGCCTGATGTGTCCCAAAACAAGATTCCCCACACTTTACACCCCCCCCCCCCCCCCCCCCCCCCAAACCCCCCCCNCTTGGCTGCTTCCAAAAGCCTGATGTGTCCCAAAACAAGATTCCCCACACTTTACACCCCCCCCCCCCTCCCAGTAGCAGTGTGTACCAGCAAGGTGTACCTATTAAAGTGACCAGTCAGCGTAGCCTTCCATCCGCAGCAACAGCCACCGGGCCCCAGGGCTGCAAGCAGTCAATGTGACACATGGCTTTGGAGTTTAAGAAAGCTGGGCTGAAGGATGTGACTTAGCGTCCCCACGTGCGGATCTAAGCGATCATCTCTTGTATCGGCGGTCGGGGGCACATTTGTACACGGAAGCCTTAAATGCGATATGAAGGGTGACGGTGTCAAAGCAGTTGCTGTTAAAGAGGCTCATTCTACTGTAAATTGCGGAACACCTTTAAGCTCAACCCGTCTCTGGCCGCTTTGTGCTCAGCGCACGGAAAAGAGCGTATTCACTGCTTCGGGGAGGACCGAGCCGAGATACCGGGAATGAGTTGAAGATAACATACGCTCTACTGTAAGAGCAATAAAGATTCAAATGGAGCTTCGCGCACCGGAACCCTGCACCCCGAGATGAAAGCGACGCTGTACGTTGGGTTATTACCAAGTTGTCAGACATTGTTTAATTGAAGGATTCATTACAGCAGGCAAACACACCATCTTCCCCCTCCAGGTGATTTGCATGAAATAATAACCTGATCAGTTCTTCATTAATGGTTCGCGTGAAAAGTCCTGTCTTTTACAGGGTCCCCGTCACGGCGCTTCACTACGGGCGCTTCGCGGGGAAGCGTGTTATGTGTCGACCGTGGGCACAAGTGGGTCTGCAAACCAGGCCATTAGCATTGAGGGCCTGTCCTGGAACCGGCCATTAGAGCGCATCCGGGGAGCCCTTTCCCTCACATCAGCTGTGTTATGCTGGGCCTGTGGCTTTCCATACTCCCATAAGCACTCTGCCAATCACTCATACATTTTAATTGGTACTTTCATCTTATAAGCAGGCTCCACAGAGGGTACATTTTACATTCCAAACAGCTTTGGATAAATTAGCTGATGATGTGAACGGTAAGAGCAGGTTATTAGCAGCGTATTGTGTTTCTATATGAGTTTATATATGCTTACAGGACACACGTGTCACACGGACGAGGCCGGGGCCTATGGGACGTGTGACCTGCAGGATTCTGTCGGACAGACCGAGACACTGGTCCTCACCCCAGTCCGTTTGCGTGATTTTACCTGTGGCAGCAGATTAAATGCGCTTTAGGACACTAGATTTGGGACTGTGTGGCTCAAGCCGCCGGTAACACTTTCACACTTCAGACATCTTACTGGAAACCCTAGAAGAATTTGCGTATTCTGCATAAAATCCTCCGTAACTGTTATGTATTATACAGTCCAGGCTGCTTATTGGTATGTCAACTAATTTCACACTCTGCAAACTTTGACATCTTCAGTAATAGCGATGTAATATAACCCCGTATAAAATATTATGTATATATTACTGTACAGATAGAAAAAAATAAAAACATAATTTTATATCTGCAAATTAGAGGTAAAAAAAGCTTATTTTCTGTAGCGCAACAGGATATTTTCCTCTCCGATGCGCTTCACTCCTTCTGTCTCTCTCCTTCTTTCCCCTGCTGTCTTTCCCCTCCATTTAATGTCCCCCTAAACATGCTATTTATTACTCAAACCCCCCCCCCCCCCCCCCCCCCCCCCCCCCCCCCCCCCCCCCCCCCCCCCCCCCCCCCCCCCCCCCCCCCNCAAACCCCCCCCCCCCCCCCCATAGTCTGGAACCAGGCCTGGTGCCGAGATTTAAATTGTCTCTCTTTTGCTTCCAGTCTCCCTTCATTCTGCCCCCTTTTCATCTCACTTACTTGCCCCGGATGGCTAGGCCAGCAGGTGGCATAGCGGTTAGAGCTGCCTTAGACTCAAAGAGCCCTGGTTTCAGTCTCATCTCCTACTGAGGTTTTCACCCTGAATTTACACATTAAGAATTATCTAGTTGTATAAATGGGTAAATCGCTTTAAGTTGTAGAAAAAGAAAAGCATCAGATGAACAAATAGGTAATAAAACATTTGGCTCTCGCTTTCTCTGTGCCTCCCTCACTCTCTCCTGTCCATCCAGTGAGGCCGACAAGGCCAGCGGTTCTCACATCGCCACCCCGCCTGCTCACTCCCCGACGTGCACAGCCACCACCCCCCCTCCTCGCCGGCCTTTCTTCCCTTTCTGTTGGTTCCACGCTCATCTTATTCACGCTCCCCATCCCCACCGGTGGCCAGGTGTTCTTTTCCCTGTGTGCCGCAAACGCGCGTCTCATCCGTCGCGTTTGCCTGACGTACGCGAGGCTGTTTGGGACAGGCTCCGCTGCAAAGGCGCCGGCTCCTTCTCAGCATTTCTGCTCCAATTAGGAAGTATGCTAAAGCAGCGAGCGCCGGAGCCTCAGACCCCAGCTGTCAGCATCTCAGGCGGGATGACAGAGGACACCTCGCAAAAACTTTTCGGTAACAAGACCCCGCCCTCCCACTCGGCCCCACTGCCGCTGTCGAATCCCAGCCAAGATCTTCACTCCCGCTTCTCATATAAATATTTATGAGCGAGACGCCTGGAACATATTTTTGGCTCGGAGTGATTGCTGGTTACATCCCGTCTAAACATCTCGGCAGTGCTTAGAAACACACTCGTAATGATTTGCTTGCTGGTCTCCTGCTCCTGCTTTTATGTAAATTGTCTGAAATCAGCCCTGCAGAGACAGATCATTCGCCGTATTAGATTGTTCAAAGAATGTAAAGCTGCAAGATAATCATTTATATAAATGTATAAAAGCATAACATAGGGAGGCAAGAGAAGATGGCTAGAACGTACAGTTTAACTGCCTGTAATGGGTTCAGGGCTGTGATTGCGGCCTACGAGACGGTTAAAGATCTGCACCCTGATGCCTACAGGCCTCATCTGACACACCCAAGCAAGAGCGCCGTGCTCCTCCACCGGTGGGTCCACTCACTAACAATCTGAAATATAAAATCCAGACGTTATCAGTCGTGGCCCTGATGTGGCTCGCTTCCCTGTGTGCCTCAGAGCAGCTGAATCCCTTCCAGTGTTCAACAAAGGTGTCAGAACCTGTCTATTTTTGATCCAGTCCACCCTCAAGCTGCTTCTTAAGTTAGCCCTTTACTGCCTGCTACTTCTTCTATACATGAATCCATGGACACACGAGTGTTTCCATATAGAAGTGAAATAATTTAACACTGAGTTACGATCAAATATGAGGCTGATTTTTCGCTCTTATCCCCAACAGGACAGAGGCTCGATGGACACAGAGGCCCCTCGTTCCCTCAAGGGGTAACATCATATGGGGTCGTCCAACGACAACACTGTAGGCATCAACACAAGGCAGGTGACCCAGGACGACGGCTGGCAGTTCCTTCCTTCCGCTCAGTCTTTGTTATCGATGGCATGTTGGCCATTTTTGCTCAGCTTTGTTTAAAATACCTTACTGTTCCTTTCCCAATTTTTCATCTTTAACATTAGTGGGATTGAAACCCGTCTAAATAAGCCAGGGTGAATTAGCTGTTAGAAGATCCTTAAAGCGCAAGTGGTCCTTATGTGTACATGTGTATGTACCCCCCACAGTCCTCCAAATCCATACTTATGTGGCCGCACTGCATTGTGGACTTTTTGCTGCATTGCAAGTGTTTAAATGCACCTGACTGACAAAGAAGGGCACAGTGTGATAACACACTCCAAGCTCATTGAAGTCTCAAGTAGCTGGCCTACTCAGCCCTGTGCGTGCACGTGCACACACACACACACACACACACACACACACACACACACACACACGGACTGTCATGCATACAAACACACACATCGAAACACCCGTGCAAAAACATACTGTCTCACACATCTGCACAAATATTCCTGTCACCATACATATGCATATACACACTCGTATGAGCGAACATGGGCCGCCACACGTGTGCGCACACACCTGGAGACGGCGCGGAGACGCACGGCGATGGGGAGTCAGTGTGCCTGGCCCCCCTCCCCAGGCTGCGCTCCAGTGGCCCGAGCCCCGCAGAAATGTCACATTCGACGGAGCTCGCAGCACTGGGACCAGCCTGTCCTGCCCCGCTTCGCACATCCAGCCCGAGATGCAGCTGTCGCCGGGCTCCCACTCGCTCGTCAATGTCACCGTTTATTTAATTATTTCGTCATTCCACCTTTTTTGTTTATTGTCGTCGCTTTTTTTGATACAAAGCGGTCCACTGGATGTTACAGTCCTTTATTTTCGATTCGGTTCAATACATAGCCGAACAAACACAGACGTTAACTTTTCTGACTTGCCTTTAACGTGTTTTAATTATTGTCATTTTATTATTCTGCGTGTAACCTTCCGCATACTATTGTTTGAATAGTTAAAAGGCCTTTTTTTTTGTCCAGTACCCATCATGCTCTTCTCCAGTCCAACTGCGATCACGCTCATCTGCAATCAGGGCGTTCGCGCTCCATCAACCGCCGCATAGTTATTCAAACAGGGTTTTCCTTTCGTTTAATGAGAAGACGGTGCCGTGAACTTAAAGGGCATGTTTAAAGACAAAAATCCTTTACAGCGTTTCTAATTAATGAACAGATTTCTGCAGTGATGCCCCCCCCTTTGATCCCCGCATTGATTAATGGTGGAAATGGGAGCGTTTTAAGTGATGCAGCGTCACCGAGGCCAAGGGGCACCTCCGCATTACAGCACGACGGGAGCCTGCCACGGCTGCTGCCACGTTTCGGCTCAGGTGTCCTTTATCACCGACGGCCAAGTCATTCATATTAATACTCTGTTTTCTTTAAATCAGAGGGCAGCAGATGTAAACCGTTTCTAATTAAGGAAGGAGCTACAAACGGTTGCCTGGTTACAGGGGGAAATCCAGCAATAGCCACTTTGGGAGGGATGCAGGTTAGGTCTTCTGTGGCCTCACGTGGAACCACTTCCGCTTTCAATCAAGATGCTGTTATATTTCGCTGGTGTTTACTTGACGTGTTTGACAGCTGCAGTAAAACCTGTGTTAACGCTCCCTGCGATGGGACTAGTGAGGATACAGTGCCGTCGGCGATTGGCTCCCATCCTTCTGCTTCTGCATTTCCAAGCACCAGCATCGTCTTCTGACGGCCACGAATGTACTGGGTTTACCGAAGACGGCGTGTGTTTCTATTAATATGGCTAGTGTCGTGGGGGTGGGGGGGGTGGGGGTTGTGGGTCACCTATAATGCAGTGCTGCTGCACATGTATAACAGTGGTGGGGATTTATGGTGGTTGTGGACCCTCTGTGTTCACAGAGCTGCGGTGCGGATGTGTTGTTGTGCTCCGTTAGTGCCACTGTTTATTCATTCTGCCGGGAAACAGAACTTGCATTCTGAGAATCTCCCAGGTCCTTCTTTTGCAACACTCTGGTCAGCACAGTTCAAGCAGGTTATTATAGTACTGTTATTCTGTTCATATCAGCACATGTTATGTATGTCATGTGCACATTTTGTTTCTAATCATGAATCAGGATTCACTGACTCACTCAGTAACTGGAACGCTGACCAAAACACGTTTTTTGTGAACCTTGCAGTAGCTCAACCCTGCACTGTGTTATGCGACTGATTTTCAGGGTTTTACTGTGCCATGTACTGTACAATCATTTACCCACTTAGACAGCAGTGTTACCAACTCACTCACACACACACACACACACACACACACACACACACACACACACACACTGCAGGCAATTTCCAGTCACCAGTTGATCCATATGCCTTTGGCTTGTGGGAGGAAACCAGAGCACCTGGAGGAAATGCCTGCAGACCTGTGGAACACATACAAACTTCACATAGACTGAGATGGATTCAAACCCAAGTTTGAATTCAGAGCCCCTGCGCACTGAAGCACCAGCACCCCCCGCCAAGCTACCCCTGAGCACCGCTACTGAGAAGTCAGTGTGCCAAAAAGGAAAATTGTTGCAATTTTCGGATAAAATAAATTTTTATCTTATTTTTTCCTTTATTTTTTTTTTTTACCTGCCGGTGCCGTAAAATATCAGAGAGCTGGTATTTGTCGCGAAAAAGAACAAACTGACATTTTCGCGAAAAGGCCATCTTGGAGGAGCAAGTGACGGATTGTTTAAAGGAAGCCTCCTCGACAGGGGTGAGCGAACCCAGCAACGGCGATACCGGCTGAGGAAATGTAGATGTATACGGCGCACAGACGGAGTCAATTGTGTTTAATGTTGAGGGACTAAAGACCGTCTCTTCGCGAATTAGAGTGTGAAGTGGCGCTGTGGGCCGTGTCTGCTGGGCGCGATAAGGCAGGCCGCGCCGGTGCCCTGCCACTGTACTTCAGTCTCAATCACATTAAGAGTCCTCGCTCGCTCGCTCGCAGGCAGGGAGAGTGAAGCGCCGCCGCCGCCAGACTCGACGCACAATTAAAGACCACCTGTGACACGTAATGAGAGCTTTTTCTCCCGGTTTTCCAGTTCAGCATCTCTGTCTGCCTAATTGCCACTTGGGATACCGGCTACACGTATTTCGATGGACCCTTCACGTCTGCGTGAAAGTCGAAGCCGGGAGATGCGACTGGTTGCCAGTCGTAATTCAAAGTAGGAAAATCGCCGATGGGTTGTCTGAAGCCCGAGCTGCACCGTCTGCTACGTGATGCGGCAGTAGGTGGCGTGGTGGTTGCCGCTCGGCGCTTGAAGGCCCCCGCCACCCGCTGCAGTACCCCGGATCAAGGTACTTACCCGGCACCGCTCCAGTAAAAATTACTCAGCTGTGTAAATGTATAAATGTAAGCAGATTAGTACCGTCAGCTGCTTCGGAGGAAAGCATCAGCTAAGTAAATTAATGGAAATCAGATTATATTTCAGCAATAAGGTGCACGTCAGGAATGGCTAATTTATCACACCGGCAAAGCTAATAAAAGCTAAATAAATAAGCAACCACATAGATAAATAAATAAACAAACAGATAAATAAATAGATGGGTGGAGATGATCGCCGCTCCCGTGTGCCGGGATTGTAGCTCTCGCCGCAGTCAGTCGACGGCTGAGTAAGTATGGATATGAGCGTACAATTAAATAAAGGCCTGTCAAGTGTGTTTTCTTTCCGTCCTGCGCCGCAGATGTTTTTCGTCCAACTGCATCTTCCTTATAAGAAAAAAAAAAAAAAGCCCAGAGAATAGGAGTAGATTTGTTTGTGCTTCCCTTCTGTGGTTCTCAGCTCATCAAACCCAAGTTTCTTCTAATTATAAGTGTTGGGGGGGGAAAGTGCAGAATTACCATATTTCTGACGTCCCTCCCTTTCTGCGCGTTATGCAAATGGTTATAATTGCCTTGTCAAGCGATGACAGCTCACAATGGCGTGCGGCATGTATACGGCAGACTGTTCGATGGGAAAGGGGGTCGGTCAGAGCATGGATCGGGGATGCTTCCTCACACTTGATTGTGCACAGCATGCTGGGTAATTTCAGCTCGTCATCATTATTCAAAGCAAAGGGGTATTGCTGTTTCATGCCAGCCTCACCCATGTCTTTGAAATTACCCGGCAATTCATCTTTTCTTTGTCTGCGTCCGCCACCGTGTCGCCGTGAAACAAATGCCATCCGGCAAGTTTGGATAAAATTCTGGCCGGAAACGCGACTCGCGCTTTTGTGGAAAGCATAAAATTGTAAGGGTCAGCCGCATGCCGTGTGAGAAAGGGCATCAGCTGCTATTGTACTTACATTCATAGTGTGTTCTCTTCTTGAAAGTGTCTTTAAGCAGCTTACAATGTATTATTGTAAACCATTTATGAGCAAGAGCTCTGCCCCGTGGCTTACAGAAAATAGGGTTACGCGGTCAGGGCTCTGTTTTGTTTAATGAGAGCAGAATTTTTATTTTCAGAATACACGGTAGATACTTGTCGTTGCTTATCACGTTAATCCGTGTAACGCCGTTTCCCTCGCCGCCGTCTTCGCCGACACTCGGGTCGGGTCACATCTCCTCAGCAGAGCAGGAATCCTCTTATAGTCGCACGTTACCGTCCTGTGACAGTTTCTAACACCATTTCTGAAAAGCCTCTACATCTGTATGTACTTGAATCGGGCAACTAAAATATCTCTCCTTATTAACTGTTTTTCTGTGTCTTTATGACATTCAGAATTTATCTGTTTATTTACCACCCTACAGTGGACTGGCATCCCATCAAGGGTCTTATTTCATAGGCCAGAGATTCCAGGATAGGCTGCAACCCTGAGGATATCTATCTATCTGTCTATCTATCTATCAAACAACTTAATGAACAATTTGGTAAAAATGCAAATTAGTTTAACAATAAAATGTAAAAAAAACGAAATCCCCATAATTATACGTGTGTGAGTTATACTTTGTCATAAGTTTGACTTAACTTTAATGCCACCATCTTCAGCAAATATCTCTAAGTATGTTCATTATTTCTTTTCCAGAGGCACCCGGCTGTCGATAAATGTTGGTTAAGACTGTTCTATATTACTTGGAAATTAAGTTACTTTGTACTAAACTGTGTTTCCTTCCTCCTGCCTGTTGAAAGACTCAAAAAACTCTTAAATCACAGTGATGGACGAGAGTTTCAAGTGTTTATGAAGTTTGTGACAGCAGCTGAGTTTGGGATGCTCATGAATAGGGTTGGTATTTTCAAAAGTATTTTCTTTAATGTTGCATGGATGTGAAAGTTGGATGAGATTAGAAAACATGGATCCTTTTGAACTGTTATGCTGGCGGAGACTTTTAAGGACATCACGCACATTCAGGGTAACAAACATCTAATGATGTTCAGCTGGATCTAATGAATCCAGACCTTTCCCTGGAAGCACAAATGATGAGACTGAAGCTGCTGGTCTTTGGATACATCATGAGAAGCTCAGTATAAAAAAAGGCTCTGTTGCCTAAAGGAGAAAGAAGAAGAGGACAACCAGCAACCTGATGGTTGGGCTTGGTCACAGAGACAGTCGACACGCCTTTCAACATTCTGGACAAAAGAAGAGGACTTCACAGACACTGTGGTCGCAGTGAGTGACACTTCACATGTCCAAGTCCCCTTACATATCCAACACTGTGGAACACAGGGGTAATTTGTCCTTTATGGAAATTAATAACTAAACATCAGTATAAAAAGTAAAGTAACCTCTAAGCCACGGAGGGGGCCATGCCACCATGTCTGGTGTGTCTGCCGAGGTCCATTCCCACCAGACAGAACACTGCTTCACCAGCCCCCCGACAGGCTCTCTGTGCTGCACTGCGCCTAGGCTTAAACTTTCTGGAACAGCAGACCTGGACTTGCATTACCTGCTCAGCACGACCCCTCTCAGAGCCTGCGTGGCACCCCTATCCCCTGATTCGCTGATTGGATTCAAAGTGACTTTCTCTCATATGGGGGGGGAGATGACCTGACGGAGGGTCATGTCCTCGTACTGCAGCCTAAGAGCTGGACGGCCTGCTGATAATGGCCACGGTGACATTGAGATGTGGAGAGATTAAAACATGACTAACTCCATCTCGTTGCTATGAAACGCAAAGCTGGAACGCTTCTCCTCAGCGGAGGTGTTTCCTCTCACAAAGACGTGGAAACGCTTTTCCTCAAGTTGAACTTCACGAAATGTAGCCTGCGACTCGCCTTCAACTGTCTTTGAGATAGTCAAGGTGAGACGACAGGTGACATTGGCTTTGCTGCCTCCTATACCCTCCTTTCTCCCTCATGTGTAAGCCACCCGCATTTACTCTTTCATGCCTCATCTTCATGGCTCCTTCTCTCTCACCTACCAGCCTCTCTGAAACGTCAAAACACTCTTCTTGTCTCTTATCCTCTTACAGGTTCCCTTCCCCGCTTGCTACCCTTCATTGTCAAACTTGCACGCTCTGGCCAGTCTGAAGCCACTCATAAAGCCTACAGCTGCCGTAGTTGTTTAGTTGGAGTGCAGATATGAGGAAAGGAGCAAAATCCTTCAACGTTAAGCTGCTGCAGTGTTGGAATGGTTGCATGATGAGGGCAGTGCAACTGAGCAGGACACCTCTGATACTATAAAATAATTAATAAAATATGTATAATTGGTCCCAACATCGTGAAAGGATGCATAATGTTCTTGTTCTTGTGCGGGACTCATCTCACCCTGCGTGCATTCTTGATTGACCCAAAATACCGGGTTTTTACTTGGCTCAGGTCACGAAGACTTAGAACGTGCATCACTTCAAAGGCTTAAGTAACAAGAGATGAAACCAGTTGTATAAATGGGTGAATCAGTTTAAGTCGCTTAACACTGAGAACTGCTTTGGTGAAATCAAGGTTTCTGCTGTGTCTTAGTCCTTCAGGGCTCATGCTGTCATGTGGCTCCGTTGGGCTGGTTGGACCACCAGGCTCTTGTTCTCTCTGCCATTTCCACAGGGCCGCCCCGCAAATCCTCACCTGTAATTTGCCCTCAAAAACGCAACTGAGTTGCTCTGTCACACTTTTGGCTGAACCAGACGAGTTTCTCCTTTCATTGCATGCCTTGTGCTGAAAAACAAAAACAAAACAACTTTCCTGCGTTCATCAGAGACACGTCCCGCTGAATGGAAATTACGGCTCCATTAGTGTCCCGCGTTCAGCATGCCGAGCGGGTGCCATTTTTGTTTTGACTCGATCATTACTCCAATCAGAGGCTAAACGCTCCGGCTCTGCTCCAGGAGCCATAAATCAACGCCAAAGCGGGGTGCCGGTGCATTATTTATCAAGTGCTTTCAGTTCAGTGCAGCTGCTCTGGGTTTGCTGGTTTGCGAAGAGCACCAGCAAGGAGTGCCTTGGCTAACAGGCCGAAGGAGAGGGACTTCTGCAGACACGGGCCGTGTTAAAAACACAGCTCGGGAGTCTCACGTCAGCAGATCTCCAGGCCCGGATCTGTCACACGTCGAACGCTGATCAGTCACTGTCAGACACAACAAAATCACACATCACTTATATAACTCTTACCGATCAATTGCGAGTCACCCAAACACTGGAGAAAACTCCGTCACGTCAGACACGTGTTGGTTGCGGATCAGTCACGCAGCAGCCGGAGTTACGTGCCACTCACAGGCGGCGTGTATGGCGAACGGCTCCGCTACACTGCTGCTCAGATCCCACATGCACGGAAAACTGGAGTCGCAGCTGTAAGTCAAAATAAGCAGCTACCATAGCTAAGGCTCTACATATGGTTCTTGCCGCATTTCGGGATTTGCATTGACGGCCACATGGATTATTAGGAGGGCTGCCTGAAGTCAGCTGGGTACAAGCTGACAAAAGAACGGTGTTGGAATTGCTGAGTTCAGGTCCAAACGCTGGTCTAATTCCTACAAAAACAGCAAGTCTATAAATACGCTGTTGGCAAACACACAAGGTATAATTGGACATCATTTTGCCGCTCTTAAACAGTCTCATATGTAAGTTTTTTCCTAAACAAAAACAGAATGCACGTTTGACTGTGATTTGACAGATCCGTAAGGAGGGATTTCCCCGAGGACCTTTATAGCTACGCATGTTTACATTGTGTTCCTGTTTGTGCAGCAGATCAAACTGCTTCCTCTGGAACACAGGAGCCTCCTTCCACGAGGGAATAACAGAACGGACTGTCTGTCACCCTTTAGAAGAGACGCAGATGATGCACACAAACTTAACGCTCGAAAAATCAAAAATAAGGGGAAGTCGGATGGGTTTCGGAAACATCTGAGACCACCTGGTCAATGGCGGTCCACCTTTTTGACAGTCAGGTTTGGGCTTTTATACTGTTGCAAATGGCAGTTAAAACAAAACCTGGACTGAAAAGAAACCTAAAATGAACAGCAGTTGGGAGACACCTGAGTTATCTTCTGTTGTAATCCTGTAAGTATATTTCGGAAGTTAAAGTAAAACTAATTTGCTGGGATTTATTGATGGAAATAATGGTACCCATTTGGAAAGTTGTACTGAGGCGGGTATTAATCTCCAAATGGAAATAAAGACATGTCTGGACAGTTTTACATAAGAACAACTGGGCTGTGTTCTGTCCGGTTCCAACAACAATGGGATCTTCCAGCAGGTTTGTTGAGAACTTGAAACTAAACACATTTCTCTTTTACAAAATAGGTAAATGCTGTGAAAACCTTCTTGCCACACAGCTGGAAATGTTAAAGACATTGTCAGGAAATCCAACTGAAGGTAATCTGACAGATTGGTCATGTTTTCACAGCAGGAGCCGGAAAGTTTTCCTCAAAGGCCGAGCAGAACAGAGCAGCTGAGGAGCTGCTCGACGGCGCCTTAGGTTGGACCTTAGACAGCAGCATCCAGCACACCCAAGTTGTCAGAAGTTAGCTCTTTCATCTCGCAAAATGTGTGACAGGAAATTTTGACAAACAAAATGTTTTTGGACTGATAAAATGGAAAATTGAAATGTTCAATCACAACAACTGAAGACTTTTAGGGAGAAAAATAGCAAAGCGTTGGAAGAAAACAACACCTTGGTGACCATGGAGCAAGAAGAAAGGATGAATGGACCCATTTAGACATCAACAGTTCCGAGAAGCAAACATCCCAACGAAGAGCGAAGCTGAAGACAGACTGCATATTTCAGCAAGACAGCAACTGAGAATGAAGTGTAATACATTTCCAGGAGTGAAACGAAGGTTTTGGAACGGCCGCCGTAGTCCTGAGACTTGAATATTGTTGAAAATTTGCGGAGAGATGTCAAACGTGCAACATGTGCAAAGAGAGGTAAGAATATTTCTAACATGTACAAATGGTATAGAATAAGAATGAGAAAAAAAATCCAAAAAAAGCAAATGCTTTTAAAAGCAAGCAAGAAAAGCTGGAAGTATTTATATGTGTCAAAGAATGTTTTACTGAATCTGAGTGCTAACTGACGCGGTGCCCACGTTTTCTCAGTGCTGCATTTGCATTTTCATCTTTGTAAATCAGAACAAAATGAGTTTGTGAAAATACTTAAAATTTAGCAGGAAAACTTTTTTTTTCTCAACTATAAAAAAGTCAGATCAAATTCTTCTCCTTTAGACACCAAGTGAAACATATGCTGCGAGTAGTTGCGCCTAAACTTTTGCACATAACTATAATTATGGGTACATTTTTTGTCTGCATTTATTGCTAAACATAAGTTTGCATCTTGAACAAATTGTTCATTCAGATGTGTTTATTATTGTGGAGATGGATGGATGGATGGATGACAGGAGAAGCCTTCCCTTATTGCACTTGATCCCCCACAGCCATCTCCTGATCCCACTTTATCACACAGGTGGGGGGGGTTTAAACCCGTCTATCATTAACATCCGGTTTGCCTTATTGTTGTGAGCATTAACACTCCCCTCCGTCTCGCCTTGCGCTTCTGCTGTCACCTCTCCAAACTGAGGCACAGTAATTTCCCCTCCTCCAGTTTGAATATATTGCATCATTCATCATTGTTTGAATTTCTATAAAAGTATATTCTGCGCCCCCCTCAAACACACACACATTCCTTCATGCAGGGATTAACCAGAGGATGAATGTGTTATGAGACACACACACGTTGCCATGTGTGGAAATTCACTCCCCTCCGTCGGTGATCAACCCCCCCCAAGGTGGTGGGGAAAGTGAGGGGCTTTCAGCTCCCTAATCTCCCCGGCCCGTGCGTGTGGAGGCAGCCTGGTACACATCATTTGCTCACCGCCTCAGGGAGATTAGCTTCCCCTCCAGGAGGAAGGAAATGAAACTAGGAGTTTTTTTTTCTCTTTGGGTGGGGGGCACCTAGGTGCTGATAAGGCCCCCCCCCCCACCGTTAGACTAGGCTATCGTTGCATGAACCGACAGGTAGGCAGTCCATTAAACACACAAACGTACACTGTTATGGACAGGAGGGAGGTGCCGGTTCTCCGCAGACAGGAGCGTTTGGCACTCGGTGCTGATTTAGGTGTGGAGGCGATGTTTCCACAAAGCGAAACGTTATCACCGCTGTTCTCTTTCACAGACTTCCACAGAGAGCAACAAGGACAGGAAAACAAGCCACTGCTATCAACAGCCTTCTTACATATTTTTTCATGCAGAATGTGTAACTTGACTGTCAGCCATAGTGATTACTAAATATGGTGGCATTTCAGTACAGTGTGCACCTGTGTGTTTGTAAGGGCAGGAAAACCACGGTAATCCCCCAGGTCAGTCATCACACGCAGAACCACTTTAGATATTTCATGATTTTGTTACTGGCCATAAGGCAGAGGTAGAAAAAACTATTGATCTGCTTGATCCTCATGTTATATTGAGATTAGCAGCCATAACTGCAACCAAACCCTTCTAATAATTTGATATCAGTCTTTCATGTCGCTGTTGAGGAAGTTCAGCCCCAATCTTCTTTTCAGGATGGCTTTATTTAAGACTCATCGGTAGGTTTCTGAGCACAAACTGCTTGTTTCAGGTCTGACCCTAGGATCCCTGTTGGGTTCAAACCAAGACATTGATTGGGCAGCTCCAAAACTTTAGTTTAGTTTCTTCTCAGCCATTCAGATGTAGACTTGCTTTTGTGCTTTGGATCATTGTCTTGCTGCAGAACCCAGTAATGCTTATATTCATTCAATACATACAGTACATTCTCCTTAAGAATTTTCTGGTACAGAGCTGAATTCATACTTCCATCAGTAATGGCAGCAGAGCCACCCCACACCATCACACTGCCACCACCACCACCATGTTTAACTGCTGGTATGATGCTCTTACTGTGTAATCAGTCTGGCTTCTGCACAAAGCAGCTGGATGAGGTTCATGTATACAGTCACTGCTTGTGTTGCTGGAAAATGGTGTTTGAAATGAACAGGTTGTTGGTCTGCTGAATCAGCCCAAATGTTCTCCTGCTTCATTTCTGTCACCAAGTCCATTTGACCTTCTTCTTTGTTGCCAGCTTTTGCATTCCAGTCCACGACTATCAATATATCTTTTTTACACGTTACACCAGTTTCAACCCACACTTATTCGTGGAAGTGATCAACTGGTCCTCTTCTGCATTTGTTGCTGGTGCATATGTCTTAAGTCATGTTGCTGGAGGGGGATAGCGTATCGTGTGTTCATCACACCCGTCCTGGTCGTCTTCTGTCCAGTGGCACCCAGCACATCAACTTGTGAGTGTTCCATCTCATTGTTGACCACAGCCTGCTTCCCTGGTTCAAACAGCCAACATTCCATGTCCCAGAGCACAGGGCTTCTCTGCAGCTTCTCGCCCTCATTTCCCTCATTGTTTTAGCATAATAATGTCATGTCATAATTATAACTGCCAGCACCACTGAACTCAACGCAGGCATAACTGACTAATTTTATCCATACATATGTTTTACATTCATGACTCAAATATGGCAGTAGCAATTTTTTTCCTGCGCCACCCAGAGAAATATGTGTATTTATAAATTTTCGCTCCAAATGCTCTTTCTACAGCCGGCACAGCAACGTTCTCGTCCACTTCCAGTCTGGAAGGCAGCCGCCGAGAACCTTCGTGCTGTGTGACGTGTACAGGGCTGTGCTGGTAATTTGCCTCAGTGTTAATGGGTTATACCGAGAAAAGTCCTGTTAAATAATTTAAAAATAACATAGCAAGCAAATAATGTGACCAAGTGAGTGACTAAAAAAATTTGTTTTTTTTTTTTAATAACTGACACGTGTAAAAATTCCCCTGGTTGGCGTTTTGCGGCACGGGCAGCGGTCCGCCAAACGGTGTGGCACATCCTTCTTTTCTGGTGAGAGTCGTTTTCTGCTCCTTCCTTCCGATCACGCAGACCCACTTTCTCACACACATACCTGCACACCCCCCCCCCCCCAACCCCACCCCGAGCGATGATTCCGCTTACGGCGGAAAAACCCTCCCCGTATCGGCTTATTGCTTCAAACCCCGTGGAGCAGTGGGCCGAACACCCCGGATCGGCCTGTGGATAACAAACCGTCCTCCGGGTCGCGGCCATCATCTCCATAAAGCCGGCTGTGGGGAAAGCGGTTCTGGCTGTGAATAATGTGGATAACAAGCATGGGGCACAGGGGGGACTTTCATCAGAAAATATACCTATTGCCACATACTCGTTTGCCTGTGTGCGCATGTGTATTTATTTACATTTTTTTCATTTACCAGATGCTTTTCTCCAAAGCAACCGTGACGGGCAGAAATCTTGTCACCTCCTCTCCCTACTCAGCCACCTCTGGAAGGGATTCTTTAAGAAGGAATAAGCAACAGGTGAGGCGAATTACAGAGAAACATGGAACGGCTGAGTCACAGCCGGGTGGGGGGTGTCGGGTAAGGAAAGGTGCTGCACAGGGGTGAGTATGTGGAGCCTGTGTTGTTCAAGCAGCAACGCGCATTTGAGTTTGTGTTGACAGATTTTTGTGTTGACAGTGAAGCCACTTCTGTTTGGATAGTTGTTTAAGAATTTTGTGTTTGGGGGGGTTGGACATGGGTCTGACAGCCTCACCTTTTGAAAAGAATGGAACCAAAACACGTATGTACTGGGGGATGAGAAGATTCTATTCCTGAGGGAGGTAAGGGTTCTTCAACAACTCTAGGGCCATTGAGTGCACTAGTTTGGGGATAATTTTGGGAAAGAAATAAAACCTCCTCTAAATCCAGCTACCACTGCTTTCTGCCTGGTCACTCCCTGACCCTCAGATGCTCCACCATCCTACAGTACTAGATACACTGGCAGTTTAGATTCACCAATTGACCTGAAACAAGTGTCTTTGGAGTGTGGGGGAAATACCTTTGAACACAGAGAGAACATGCAAACACCGATCCAGATCTGAGCTCACAGAGAGCAATGGCAACCCACACTTTACCAACTGGACTATAGCAGTGTACACGGGGGGGGGGCCAGCAGTGGCCAGCTTGCAAGGCCCAACCCGTGGCCTTCCGGTTAGGAGCCCAGTGATCCGTGTGACGCCACCGCAGTGTGCCGGGTGCAGCGGACCGAACTGCTAAGTAAACTTCAGGGATGTGACAGCGGTGGCTTCTGTAAATGGTTTACTCAGAGGAGCATAAAGAAATCGGCCACAAGCTCTGCAGGAGATGAACTATGGAAGAAGGGGGGGAGACGTGCGTACACGATTGATTCGCATTATATCTGTTTTCAAAGGCCTTCTTAAGAAGTGGCAGTGGAATTTTCATAAAACGCTGTAAGTACACTTCAAGTCCACTGTGCAACCCCTGTGCTTCACTGTTTTATACTTTGAGCTGCAAGTCACAAATGCTCACGACAGTTTATTATGATTTGTCATTTTCGAAGACAAAATGACGTCTAATTTCGTGAAATCCATATTAAACTCAGACAACTGTTCTGGAAAAAAAATGAATAAAAACTTACAGGTGGTCAATTCCAACAAAACAGTTGGGACGTGAGTTCATAAGTCATAATCTGTAAAAACATAGCCGTACAAAAATCTGTTTATTCACAGGTTAGCTTCTGTAAAAAAAGTTCAGCTATGATACATTGAACACGCACATAAGTAAGAAAATGACTAATTTAAATATACAGAAAAAAAGCAGTCTGCTCAAATTCCTGATCAATAGCAACTGTTGCTTTTTTCTGTCAACATGTACAGCATTCGCCGTGTTACTGCTCTCCTGTGCTGGCAACACCTGATGTGAGCTGTAAACACCACTGGACTAACATGCCAGTGAAACTGGAGATTAACCCGGGTCCAGCAATACCACCGACTAACTAAACCAGTCGAAAAAGTGAACAGAAAAAAGCTCTGCGTTTTCATCAGAACATCTAAAATGTCTAGTCTTCCCAACACAATGACCGAGGGTATTACAGAGATAATGTTACTGCCTCCATCAAAAAATGAAGAAAACATGCTACTGGGTGTGATTTAACCAGGTTGGATCAAACTGAATGAAACTTTCCTTTAAAATCTTTTTTTTGCTCCAGCAGAGCAAAAGAGAGAAATACTGAATTTTACAGGTATAACCCAAGGCTTGTGGAAACAACGGATCTCCTCCGGCGTTAATGGGGTTAACAAAGTTTTGTGGTTTTTTTTTTTTTTTAACTGAGGCCCAAATACAATAAGCCCTCGCATAGCAGCCGATACGAGGAGGCCATGCAAGGCCTTTATCTCCTGGTCCCCACAGGAGGGTGATCGATGAACAGTGATGGATGTCATCAGGACTCCACGGTTATCTTCAGGCTCCATGTTTAGGGTATTGAATCCCCCATTAACCTGGGAAGCTCAGCAACTCTGCGATAAGTCTGTGTTCTCATGGCCTGTTATGTTTCCCAGGTTCCGATCCGCTCTCCGAGGGAAGGACCCTGCTCATCTCTCTGTGGCCCCGAGGAACCAGGAACCAGGGCAGCTGGCAAAGGCCCTTTAATGGAACAGCATCTGACAAGAGTAGGGCAGCAGGCACCTGAGGGGCACCCAGCCGTCTTCCTCGCATGCCTTGCGTCAAGTCAGGACCTACGATGGGGATGTGCAGTTCGACAAGATGGGTGAGTCTGCCACCCTTTGCATGTCCCGCTCAGGATGATAGACGAGATATGGTGATAGGTTGCAGCCACGGCTTCGCACTGGTACCAGGATCTGGACTCATTAAGTGTGTTCCTCCTCCTCCTGTTGCAGTGTGTTATTTTCGAACGACTGGAAGAAAAAGTAGGAGTCGCTAGTCTGGCCGCTGCCACCTCAAAGCTGATTCGGTTTATCAACACAATCTGCAGCGGTTTTACAGGAGCGTATGTATTCAAAGTACCTTGACCAACGGTTCCACGTGGATCCTTCTATTGGCACGGGGAGCAGCTCTAACCACTGTGCCACCTGCTGCCCCTGCCCTACAGCCATGTAGGCTGGCAGTTATAATTATGATATGACATTATTATGCAAAAACAATAGAGATTGTCTAAATAAGGATGTGAAACACACAGGCAGACGCACATTCGCACACACTGTCACACCAACGCATCGTCCTCGTATCTCATTGTCCTGGTACATCTTCTGACAGATACCAGCTAGAACTCTCAATATGCCCAGAATAAACCTGTCAGCAGCTGACACGTATTGATGACTTGTGACTGCCGATCACATCCATGATTGATTGGTGAGTGAGTCACAAATAGAACGGGAGCTCAGGAGAATGGCCAGTGGGAGGTAGGTGTGGTCCATCATCTGGCTTTGATGGTTCCGATGAATATGAGTGTGAAAAATGCTCAGGCCGCCCGCTTCCCGCGCTGCGTCTGTCCTACAGCCCGCATGGCACGCATTCAAAGAGCCCCAGACACAACTAATCAATACGAAAACAATGAAATCCAGCCCGAGTGCCACTTCTTTTCATTCCCTGTACAGATGTGATAAACCGAGGCCAGACAGAATTATTTTGATGTGACAGCTCTGGGTTTCATGCTGAAACCTCTGATTGATGTATAGTTTTAGAGTATTGAATATATTTTATTACACTATTGAGGTTAGTGTATTATGGCCATGTTTTCTATATCTGGCTCCTATTTATGGTTTGAGCTGTATTGGATTTTATGGGATTGGTTTGCTTTCCCTGCACTTGTGCTTGTATGAAAGCAGAAAGTTTGTGTTTTTTTCCCTCCCAAAGCAGTACTGTTAACAGTGGTTTTACATGTCCTCTGACAAAGACAATTTTAATTAAATCGGTGAAGTTTGATCCCATTTGATGCCCATGTTCTGTGACCAGACCCACCCCCACCCCCCCATCGTGGTTCATTGTCATCATTAAACACCATCTATGTGTTTGAACGCTGTGCCCCACACAGTCAGGGGACTGTACCGTGAATACCTGGATAGGGGGACCGCTGTATATACAGGGTGCTTCAAAAAGATCTAAATCACACTTTTACAAATGTACTGATCAGTAACTAAGTACCGTGTGGGCATATAGTCTACGCCAAATGTTAGTTCCCCTTTTCTTTTTTTCCCCAGATTTTAGTGGTTGAAAGTTTCACAGGTGTTCGCGTGGTTCTTAGTTACTGAAGATACAGACGTGTTCAAATCTTTTTGAATCACCTGTAGATTGATGGACTGAAAATGAATTGCATAAAGTTGTGCATTTTTCCCCTGTGTTTTTCCCTTTGAAAGGTAAAAAAAAGTATTTTCATTATGCTGTAGAGTGATGGACAGGGACATGTGACTCTGCCTTCAGCTTTTCAGTAATGCCACCGCAGAGCAAAGAAAATGGAGTTTCACACGCGGATTTGCTGCTGGAACTGGAGACATTTCCTCCCTCGCCTTTTTTTTTTTTTTTTTTTTTTT
>UFQX01000659.1:123409-147431 GCA_900497675.1 Arapaima gigas
TTTTTTTTTTTTTTTTTTTTTAGTACGTGCAGCTCCTCTCGCAGGAGAGGAACTTTGATTCATTATTGTACTATCTAAACTAATGGTGAGTAATTTTAGTAAATTATCAGTCTGACGTTTTCCTTCGGGGTAGGCAGCGGCAGGTTTTTTTCGTGAAAAATGGAATTAGCGTTATTTAATTCACTAAACCGCTGCCTTGTTAAGGATACTGCGCATCAACGTCATTCACGGTTCAGCGGTGTTTTAAAAATCCTGATCCTTCAGAGCGATTTAATAGTGACGCAGGAGTCCCGCCCCTGTGAAAATGATGGGCGGCCGCGGCGCCCACTGCCACGGCCCCGATCGGGGCTCCAGGTGTCAGATGCCCCGGGGGACGGAAGCTGGGCTCTCTGCGGAGGCAGCCTTTCAGTCTGCCTCTTTCTGCAAGACTGGGATTGTGACGCCCCGTAGAGAAATTCTACGCTTTTACACATAATTATCCCGCTTCTGCTGGGGCTAGGCTCCCTCCTTCGGAACGCACGGCGTTGAGCAGCACTCCACATGTCCGGCACGGATGAACAGGCTGTAAAACCTGAACATCTCCGCCCACCTCATCTTCAGCGAAACGTGGTTTGGGAGATCCTTTTTACATCTTCTATTTGGGGTGGGAACTACTGAGCAGCCCAGCAGCTGCCCCGTCCCAATCTGCCGCTCATACGATGAACACGGCCGAAGATGGTGCAGGATTAATGAATCTCTAAGGATGGCCTCCTCAGATGACAGCAGTGTACTTTATTACTATATTGCTTTTTAATAGCAGTAACTCTAGAGTACTCCACCGTCAGACAGGTGAAGTGCAAAGTGCATTCGAATAAATAACAAAGAACGAAACGGCAGATGGTCTAGTGGGTATTGTTGGCCTCTCGTCGTTCCTGGGCTCTACAGTTGAATATTGGTTTGATTCCAGCTCAGCCTGTGTGGACGTTTCATGATCTCCCTTTGTTTGCATGGGTTTTCTTCTGGCGCTCTGGTTTCCTCCTACAGTCCAAGCACATGTGGTTAATTGGTGGCCAAAGCCACTGTTGCCAAGCTATGCACTGCCGTGACTCAGCCTTAGAATAAGCAGTTATGAACAGTGAGTGAATCAGATGACGACAAAACACTGTGTGATGGTGTGATTTAAGGGTTTTGTCGAGGTTGCAACACCCAGACTGCTTCTCAATTCCCCCACTTCTCAAAGGTAACACCAGGGTAATAGACATTTTTCAGCCTGCTGTTACCGTCCGTTGCCCCACTGTGCTGTGTGGAGAACAGCCAGAAGCACTGTGGAACCTTCTTGAATGCAATGCCCTCATAAGCTCACTTCAAGATTTATAAGGGTTATGATACAGGAAGCACCGCACCGCTTGAAGTCTGGATGCACGGTGATGCTGCGGTACTTAGAGGCTCACCTAGGGGTTGGTTGGCTCCGGGGGGGGTGGGCTGGGGGTGGGTCAGAGTTATTCATGGGGTGCAGATCTGCGAGACCCTTAATCCCCTCTCGGAGTGCTTGTGTTTGCGCTGATTTATGAGGGACTTAAGCAGGCGGCTACCGGGGAGCGGCGTCTCGCCTGAATTAGCAGCACGGCCCCATGGCAATGCCGCTTCCTCCAGCTCCGTGAGCCGGGGCGGGGGGGCGAATTGAGAGGCAACAAGACTGGATCGATACTTTTATGAAAGCGTGCCATAAAGCATGAAAGGAGCCCAAAGCCACTTGCCGCGTGGAGCACCCTGCGGCTGGGCCTTTTAGTCCAACCTCCCACCCGCCTCTCAGACACATCGACCCGGAGCCAGAAAACAAGCGGGTGCCCCCCGATGGTGCGGAGAATGTGTCGTTCGTTGCCAGCGCAATCACACCGCACCTCGCTACCCTCAAATTGAACGCAGCACGCTCACACGCCGTAGTTAACACACAAAACCGGCTGCTCCTCCTTCCCGAAGCGTCACGCGCTTAGCTGTAACGAAATCTGCGGCAGCCGAAAGGGGGGAGGGGGCAGCGTTCTCCCCCTTGCGCTCACTCGAGTGGCAGCCTGTGGATGTAACGCGCGGCAGCCTTTGCCATGCGGCGCAGGTCAGCGAGCATACGGTTTCACACTGTTCTCCTTATTTACAGATCTATTGGATTCACCTCCGGCATTTACTCCCGCAGTCTGTGTGCTGCAGAATGTGGGGAGAACAGTGTCCGTGTTCCGGGCCTGAGCAATTGCTTCCGTAGCATTCGGGGACCGGGTGCAATGTGCCCGTCTCTGGAATATGTCTAGAAGGACAGCTGGAGGCCAACACGCATGCAAGCACGGGGTGAAAAGAAATAACCCAAACAGAAAAACCTTCATTCAACAGAGTGGTTCAAGCGCACACTGATACTGTGGGCTTTTTAGGAAGATAAATGGATTCCAATCCTAAATTACAGTCTCTCCAGCACAACTCCAAATGATGGCTGTCCTTGTTTGTAAGGACAGTATCTTAAAATTTTGTACACATCATTCTGGTCCAAATCTGAGCCTGAAGAAGGACTGTACATCAAAAACCAGGATAATGAAATTATTTGCTGCATTATTTAGCTAGAAAAAGTTCCGTTCATTCCAGTTCTATCTTACGTTCACCCAAATATGATGCCCAAAACTTGTTTAATGCTTTAAAACTTAGACTGCATGACAGCAGTAACATGATTCTGCCAAGTGGACCGTATTGTGAGACAACAGCAGACGTGGACTCGGGATTGCTTTAGGCTGTTCCGCATTCTGGAACTTTCAGGTGAGGCGAGGGGTCGGAGAGAAAGGAATCCGCTGTCAGCAGAGGTTCCAGCTCTTGAGCGCAGGGTCCCTGGTCACTTACCGTCTCTGGGGAAGGTCCACGTATACACAACGGAATGAGGGCATCCAGGCATTCAGAACTCATAAGTAGGTGTATGAATTAAGGTGATATGGCAACTGTGCATTCATTGTGTGTGTTCTGTCCCCTGCACCACCACCCGGTCACGGCCTACCTGTCTGGCTCCGAGGGCAGGTCTGCTTGTCCGCTGAGAGAGAAATTTGGGGTTGACCAGGCATCAACCTGGCTGGGGGATTATCTGAAATTTAAAAGGTTTTAGCGTTTGGCACCAACCGGAAATTCAGCCAACGGGGAGGGGGGGTGCGGTTAGTACCAGGAATCGATATCAGAGGGCGGCCTCTGACAACTTCACTGCCAAGACTCCTCCTCTGTGGTACTACAGCATTATTCTTGTGGCACTTGCGGCTGTGCGCATCCAGGTAGTCCACCCCCATGCTGGTACACCCTGTCCTGGGAAAGGGCAGTCCCTGAGCCTCTGACCAAAACAGTCTGCAAATACAGACTAAGTGAGAAGTTGGGAAAAGCTAAGCAGGATCTGGGAGAACCTGGAAAGATGGCAGGTAGAGTGCAACAGAACCCAGTGTTACTGAAGTATAGTGGGCTTTGACCTGGTCTTGTCCCTGGTGCTGAGTCTGAATAAAGGAGGTTGGTCACCCCGACATCCATGGCGGAACAGTCGTAGATGAGATGGCCGATATTGATCTCCTTTCTTCTGGGCAGCTCTAGATGGATGAGCTCTAGCTCTGGAGTAAGCCAGGTCAGCTGGGCCAGGGCTGGAGTTGATGCTCGGGGCTGATCCACAGGGCCCAGTGACGATCCAATGAGGCCGCCACGTAATTCCACACCAGCGGACCTCTCTGGCCAGGAAGCCCAGCAACCTCGCAGCCAGTCGGGTATCAGGGGACTCTACAGTGAAGGATGAGAGGACTTTGTTTTTCTGCAGGGTAAATTATGCCATTTATGATTCCATATCCTCCTGGATGCCTTCAGTTACGCCTAGCGAAAATCGTTGCGCTGTTGTCTGTTCAGTCAAAAAAAAAAAAATCGGCGAGGAAAATCTGATTTGCAGACTTTCTTTCAAATGAGAAAACACACTTTGAAAGTTGCCTGTATTCTAAATGCTTCGCAACCTGACTCAAGTGGGTATTTGCTTGAGCATAAGCAGCGATCACAGCAGGCAACACCGTCCGCGGATTTCAGTTGTTAAGTGAAAACCAGGAGGACACAGGGAGGCCCAAGTAGAAAGCTTAGTGTTTCCTTTAAATGGAGAGCAAATCAAATTCCAGGATTCGATCAGTTGTCGTAGTATCGCACGCTACTGTATTTTTCTGCCTTTTTTTGTATCACAAAATGTCGGAGCTGTTTAGCTCGGGCAAACTGTCAAGTGAAGGCGGGCGGACGGACAGACGGGCACGCAGACAGGCACACTCTTCTGCATATTTACTTACACGGTATACTCAGACAAACAAACGCGGAGCCCAATTAACTTGCGCACATGTTGGTAATTAATTTGCTGCCATCATCTGAAGTGCAGTGTATTTTTATTCAAAAACACACACGCCGCTCGGTTATGTCACCCTAACTGTCACCTACTGTTGCTGTGACTGAAATGGGCCTCCGTACCCCGGTGTTGTGTTGCCCCAGCGGGGCCTCGGCATAGCCTGCAGTGACCCCCCCCCCACACACACACACTCTGCTGTGCCCTTCAGCAAAGCACCCCGCCACCCACACGCTCAGACCCCTTTTGCCACCAGGCCTGTAGCCACCGCGCTGACCGCAAGGGTCCCCATGTTGTCCGAGCCCGTCTTCTCGGGATGAGCCGCGAAACAATCCGGCGCAGCCGCGACGAAAGGCTTTCCAATTAAGAGAGGCTCTGCGCCCGTCTGTACCCGTGTTTCCATGGTAACTGTCAGGTAGATTTCCCGGCGCTTCCTGGTGGAAGTTGCAGGCGACAGAGTCGCTCGCGCCCGCGCTCCTTTAACCGGCTCGGATGAAATTCTCGGCGAGGGAGGGATGGCATTTAGACAAACGGGCAACCCTTTTCCTCGTATATTTTGTGGGGGGCGACAATGACTGTAATTAGGCCGGTTTATTGGTGTTATTCTGAGTGCGCAATCCTATCCTGTAATCTATTTTTAATGTTGAGAAGCCGAGCTGCAGAGCAGCTTCACAGCTGGCCTGGCTGCTAATTGACGGCCCTTTTTTCCACCCGTAATTACAATCCGGCGCTGGTGGCCAGGTCTTTCTCTCCCTCTCCCTCCCCTCCACTGCTGTCCTGCCATTCTTTTCAATTATAAAAATGCTTGACTAGCATACGCCACCTTTTTGCTAATATTGACAAAGCTGTTTGGCTTCGATGGCGAACGTTATTGGTATTGACGGAGCCGTAATGTCTGCAATAGAACGGAGGCCGTGCATTAATTATTAAGCAAACTAATGCCCTGTTAATGCAAATGAAATGTTATCTAAAAATACAAAATCGCTTGAATTATTCATTTGAAAAGTCAATTAGAATAAAATAGCCAGCGCACTTGGTGAAAGCATACGTTAATGTTGCCGTGTGAATAAAGCAGAGGGGAGGAACCTGGCGGCACTGGGTTGAGTTGGGCCGCTTCCGCGGCGTGTTCTTCCGGACACTGGGCCCACGGCTGGGCCCTCCTTCCTTCTGGGTAATTTTCCTTTTGTCAGCTTCGCGTTGGAAACGGGACGTCTTGCAGTCATCCCACGGTGTGTTATTTTTGTCTCGTCTTTTCCACGTCTCGTGGCGGCTGGTGTAACTTGCAAAGGTTGCCTGGCAAACGCTGATATATTCCAGTTTCCACCTTTAGTCGCTGGTAGAGTCGAGTCCTTGAAGTCCGAGTGTGGTATCTCCCCTGCACCCAAAGCCAACAACCATTTGATCTGCATTGCATTAGCAGTGTGAGAAACGTGCTGCGTGCTTTATTGTGGGTGCTGGTTTGTCCCAGTGTTTTCTCATCACTGGTTTTCTAGGTTTAATAGGTGATGGTTGGACCACAATGCAACGTAGAATGAAGAGCCTCTTTCATCGGCTCCCTCCTTCAAAGCCACGGCGTTTAATCACCAAGGGAAACCCTCAGCTTCCCGAAAAAGTAATGATACCACCTCACGCTCGTCTCAACGGCCTGTTTGAAGAACATCAAGGTGAGGAAGGCCGTAAAACGTCTTAGTGGCTCATTAATGACTGAAGAAGCGACCGCTGACAGAATCGGCATAATTAATTTTGTAGAAACGTAGGAGAATTACCAAAAAGGAAGAATTTTTAAAAATTTTATCAGCTTACTTTTTCTTTTATTTCCCGATGAATTTTAATATCAATATTACTTTCAGGGGAGGGCGTTTTACAGTGTAGTCTCACTGGACGCAATAATGAAGAGCAAGCAAAATGTTCAGTGACAAAGGTTTAGTTTTTGGTATAAAATGAGGAGCGATCAACAGGATATTGTAGAATGCTGACCCTATTCTCAAAGGTACCTTTTGGAGTAAAGAATGCTGAGTAATGTTTGCAACAGGTCAAACGTATTCTGTACTAAGTAGACAGTTTCTACAGTTTTCATGTTCTCCTCATGTCAGTGGGTAGGAGTCAGTAGTAAACCGCTTCTGAACCCTTCCTTACCATGAAAGCCATGAGTGGTGGACGTGAGTTGATCTTGACTGGATGGCATGTGTCCTACCTTTATAAACAGGACAAAGGAAAAATCTGATGACTTGTGATCTGACAGGAATCGCGGGTTTATCGACAAGTTGTTTCTAAAGGCCGTCCTGTGTAATGCAGCTCTGCAGAGTGCAGCTCTTCTCACATCAGTCATGAAACACTGACTCCAGCCCTTCCATGAAGGTCTGGGCACTGCTTCAGGCCACCGGTGACGAGTAGGACTATGTCCGCCATGCTGGTAGCAATCTGACTGCTACAGATACGAGCCAGTAACGTGGTGCACCAGAAAGTGGTGTGTAACAGCAGTTTAGCTGCAGAGACACATGAGGGATTAGGTCTGATATCTTTCTGACAGGCCAGTGCTCAGCGTGTCAACTGTCATATGTGACATGGGGAAAAATCCAAAACTATAGTAAAAGAAGGTAAAGAGTGGTACCGTTTTCCCTGGTTGTTCTCGGCGCTCCTACGGGAACAAGAAATCCCCAGTATTCACCTGATTATGACGAATGTGATGAAATGCGTTCCAGCTGTCAGGTCTTCCTTTTGTGTCTGTCCCCCGTCCCCTGACTCGGGCTAAACGAAAGAAGGAGCCGGCTAAAAATAGAGCATGTGAGCGACATCAGAAGGAATCCAGCAAACATGAGGCAGAACAACCGGGCAGGAAGAGCCAGAGCTCAGCTTGGCACAGGAGACCTGGGGCCGCCGTGACAGCGTGGTCATGGATGAGGGGATGCGGAGAGGTAGCAGTAATGAGTCTTTCGCTCCCGAATTGCGGCAGAATGGCAGTCGTCTCCTCTGCCACCTGTCAGGAAGCGGAAAGAAAACCGCGGGAGGTAATATTTACGGAGCCACAAATTCCACTGATAGGGTGGTGTTCCCTGGGACCCCGGACAAGGCCGCTTTCTGAGGGGCGACTTTAATTGAATTGCTGACAAGAATCACTTATAGAAACAGCTGCACGAGTCACACAGCAGGCTGTTAATAAGAACCACTGAAACAAATTATGGACAGGAATCAGCAGGAATCACAGGGACTTCAGCTGGGCTTAGGCTGCAGAAAGTGTACCGCATGAAAGAATGAATGAATGGATGAACGAATGAATGAATGAAGACGTCACTGATCCTGAAAAGAATTGCAAAGTTTCAGCAGGACTTGTATAGCAATGCGGTGACAGAAAAAAACAGGAAAGCAGCAACCTGGTGATAAAGTGGACATTGACTGGAAACACACTGGACGTAACCGAATAATAAGCACGTTTCGATAGAAAGCGGGTTTGAATCGAGGCAGTTCAGACGGAGTTTAATATCACGTATAAGTAAATGCTCTAATGAAAATTTTTCCTGAAGGAAACCCAAATATTAATGAAACTGTAGTAAATACCTTTAATGAGACAGCTTTGCAGTTTCATTGTTGCCACCACCATATTCAAATCACGTCGATTTTATTGCAGTTTTTAGTGAAATATTTAGCAGAAGAAAATTGCAGTAAATTTAAAACACTGGGGGACAGTCAGCAGTTCAGTTTTTTTATTGAGGTGAAAAATGGCTTTGCGGATAAACTCGAATGACACGACTGATAAAAGCAGAAGAAGAGACGAGCAACGGATGTTTAGGAGCTCGTAGACTAGAGGGACCATTGATTTTAAATCACACAAGCCGATGCTTGTACAGTTAATGAAATGGGTTTGAATAGACGTGTACACGGGCAAGATGATAGATGACTGTTCGGGTTGTGGAAATGGGGTCTGTTCGGTTTCGAAGGACGTGCTGGTATGTCTCTGTGAGGGGTGACGGGGCGGAATGTAATGCTTATTAGAAATACTGTGTAAAAGACGCTTGCTATATTGTGCTATAGCGAAATGAGGCCTTGTTAAGACTTGTCTTTTTTTCTGTCGCTCTCCCTCCCTCTCTCTCTCTCTCTCTCACACACACACACACACGCACGCACGCACTCTCACACTGTGTCTCTCCAGCGTGCCACAATAGGAATGATGAAAATGTTCTGTGCTGTTGTTGCTCTTGCGTCACTGTGCTTCTTTCATACCGGGATAAGAAGATGTAACATTTTTCCTCTTTTTAATCAAATAAAGGTTTGGTAGAATTAAAAAATCTCCCTTTTTCTCCCTCGCTTTAGAATTCTGAATTCAGATGGATTCAAAAGGCTTTATTGGCACATAAAATTGCACTGCCAAATCGCTGTGACATTATACACAATTTAAAAAAAAAAAATCTTTCTGACCAAATAATGCTGGTGTTTCTATTTCACATGTGACTCGTTCTGTTTCGATGTCTCTCTCGGTTTACCCAATGCCACCAGGACCAGAAGTGTCCTGTGTCCCAAGGGAACCGGTGTCCCATCTGCTGCTTGGAGTGGGCACCCGGACCCCGTGGCTCCCCTTCCTTCTGATGTGCAGAGGACGCCAGCAGAGTGTCTTATGAGAGGGGAGAAATAATTTGCTGAGGGGAAAAAAAATCTCACTTGCCAGCAAGGCAGTTTTCTCAAATGTTCCTTCACCTTTTTCTCCTTGCCTCAGTGGCATCCCAGAGGTGGGCTTGGGTGTTGTCTCTGGAATGAAGGCACTTCGCTCTGGTAAACTTGGGAAGCAGAATGCAGCTGACTATGATTAGGTGACGGTTGCTAAGTTACCGTGGATGTACGCATATATACTATTTTAAGATATGACCAGAACATAAGTTCATGGCTGCTGGGAGCGCATAATTCGATGACACACTGCTCACCAACTGGGCTGGACTTGTTAAATGGAGGCGGGAAACGTAATAACCAGTTTAAGAACCCAGTTATCAATGAAACAAATTGTTTCTTTGTATTTTGTTGCCATTTAATGTGTTTCTTAACTCTAATTTCCATTAGTCGTGAAAAATCAGTGCCTGTTGTCGACTAGTCCACCAATCACGGATACATTGGATGAATTACATGCACTTAAAGTGTCTCCTCTTCAGCTTTAATTGACATTTTATTGTACAGATTACGTTGATTTCATCCTGTTACGATCATGCCGTTTTCTCTTGGCCGTTTAATGCATTTATTGGCGTTTCTAAGGAGAGAAATTTAATAAAGAACGATCATAGCAGAAGTAACATGTTGGAATATAAGTGATCAGTGATTTTCTATTCTACTTTTCACTGGAAAGATTTTTCAAGGAAATTGCTCAAGTGAAGGTTTTTTTTTTTTAAGTGCCGGTGAATGTGCAGTGTAGATGTCCGTGGCATAAATATGTAGATGTGTAGATGTGAGTGTATGTGGTCTATCACTGGTGAGTGGATACTGTAGGGACTGTATAAATATATACTGTGTGTAGATATACGAATGCCTGGAACCACCCAAATATTTCAAAGATGTCTAAAGTTGGTCTGATCTAATCGATACCATTTTGCGCGAGGCCCCAGGCTTGTATCTATGGGGTGTGTGTGAAAACCACTGTGCCGTCTTGAAGGCAGCCATCTTGAATTCAACTCAGTAATTCCAAATGTAAATGGGGTCGTGTGACCACTCTAACATGTTTAAAACCTCAAAAGGAATTCAATGGTGAAGTCCGTTTTTGATTTCTTTACTGGTTATGAAGTTTGATCCGTCACGGTGCTGAAGTTAAGCAACCCTGCTGAGATGGACAATTTCGTGGAATGAGTTCAATGTGCTGTCCATTTCGAGCAAAGGCACTGCTACAGATGCTGTGCCCAGTCAGTTTGAACACGTTGAAGAACTACTGGTTGGATGTTGGCGTAAGCCTCAATGATGTGTGTGCCCAGAAGTTGTTCAGCGTGTGAATGACAACCAGCTAAGCTGCATCAGAGAGGCTTTTTCAAGCAGTTGGTCTATAGACTTGCACAGGTTTTTTCAGGGAGCTCTGGCTGGCTTTACGTTAACATTTTTTGTTCTGCTTTCCAGGGCCCACATCCCTGTTTGGAGTTGTACAGTACTGTGCAAAAGTGTTAGGCATGCAACTTCAGTGTCTGTTGAGAAGTGCAGGTAGATTCTTATCTACCATCAGGGACGTTTCTGATTGGTCCCAAATTCATCCTGCAGCCTGAGAATGACCTCAAACACCCAATCTCACTCATACACACCTATCTTGAGCAAAAAGAAGGAATCCTGCAACAGACGGTATGGTCCCCACAGAGCCCTGATCTCGACACGATCGAGTCAGTCTGGGAGGACATGCAGAGACAGTCAAAGTCTGCAGAAGAACTGTGGCCGGTTCCTCAAAATGTTTGGAAGAACCTACCAACCTCAACCTTAAACTGCATGCAAGTTTGCATAAGAGAACTGATGCTGTTTTAAAGGCAAAGGGTGGTCCCACCAAATATTGATCTGATTGAGGTTTTTTTTGTCTCCTGCACTTTTTAGAAGGTTTATTGGTTAATAAGTATTCATGGCATTATTTCTGGAACCATCCTCACTTTATAGCATTTTTCTCACAGGTGCCTAAGACTTTTGCACAGTACTGTTTTTAAGGCCTCCATACTTGAATGAATGGGATACAAGTAGAACTCCGGTGCGGCACAATGCCTACAGTTTATATGTAACTGCCATCCATTGCTGGTGAATAGATGCTGTAGATCAGTTGGCGTAACTACAGGTTATGTCTAACTATCACTGTCTGCTGGTGTCTTTATACTCTGAGTGTATAGATGTAACGAAATACCACATAACAGCTACACTTTCGCTGTCATTCCCTGCTGGTGTGTTTACGGTGTAGATGTATAAGTGTTACTCAGTGCTACATAATACCTTCAGTGCATGTGTAAGTGTTCCTTTCCGCCCCTGAATGGATGCTGTAGATGTCATGCTGTGGCTTGGTGTTGGCGAATAGCTGCGGCACAGGACCTCACTGCGATTCACTGTGGGCTGGTGGCTCCACACAGCGCTGCAGAGTGTCTCTTTCTGTTAACTGACCCTTCCACCCTCACCCGCCTCCATCTTGTTCACCTCTAACCTTATCCATTCTGTTTCAGTTAATCTCACTCCTTCACTTTTTCTTTGTCAACGCTCACACATTTGAATTTCGCGTTTAATGTTTTGTCGCCATCATCATGTAAACGTACAAGTTCTGCCGAGATTTCCCTTACAAGTGTAAGGAAACAGTTGTCCCACGTGTTGTTCTGGACGGTAACTCTGCCCAATTGATAAAATGACACTAATATTTAATGCGCAGCGTCGGCTCTGATCCAGCTTTGTATTTCCGGTTTTGTTTTTGCTTTGGTTAGGCAGTAAACATCCTTGTTTTCTAACAACATTTGACGGCCTGAAATGTCTGAACCCAGAAAATCCATAAAATCACTCAATGCTGGTCCAACAGAATAGGCTGAAGGGCACTGACAGTAGGAAATGGATTAACAAGGACACTACTGGTAAAACACTGCGACGGCTCGGTTGTTGGCGGTGTTTGGAAACACTGCGTTTCTGAAAGGGATGCCGAAACACGGGCAGCGCGGTGCCCCCGCAGGTCATCCTGCTACCTCACGACGTTTGGAGCCAGGTTCAAACCTTTCCCTCTGCGTGGAGTTTGAATGTTCACCTTGCGTTTGTGTGGTTTTCCTCTCAAATTCGAGCTGACCAGGGGAACCGGTGTATCTGACAGCCCTTGGCACGTGCGTGTAGGACTGACTGTCGGTATGTATGAATGTACGTGCTGAAACGGGCTGGCGGCCCACCCCGGATTTGCCCCAGTTGGCGCTGTGTGGTTTCTGTTATTGTCGGCAGCGTTTCCAGACTCAATAAGTAGTTTCAGAAAGTGGATGGCTGTTAAAACAAGGGGGAAAAATGACATTTTTAAACGCCTCTAAAAAAGGCTCGACTTCTCTCGTCTGTGAAGAATGGCAGGTTACATGTTAAAAATTCATCCCCGCATGATGCTTCCAAGCACGGAATGATGTGCCTGCAATACGGGTGTCATTGGGGTTCTTTCTCTGCCTCCTTCATTAACTGCAGTTTTAATTCTTCCGGGGAACTGAACAGAGCAAATGTGGCGTCGATTCCCCCTCCGAAGGCTTCGGCGGGGGGACTCGCTACGGTCCGAAGGGATTCGCTGATCCTTAAGCAGGCGAACGGTGGAACCTGGATTTGCAGTGCTCTCGGGCGACCGACGCAACAGCCCTTGATTGACTGAAAATCGATGCACTAACACATAAAAATGAGGCTGGAAAAAACAGCCAAAAACCATTTGCACCTGCAAGAGCAGAAACATGCGCTGGGAACCACTGGTTTGTAATTAAGGCAAATGGTCCTAATTTAGAGTAACGATTGTGCCGTGTCAACTCATTATTTATCGAGCTGACCAGGCCTGCGGGGGCTGAAAGAAAACACCGGCGGATGTGTACGGCACCGCTGGTCGTGGCCCGCTGCTCACGTAGCCGCACGTGGCTGTCACTGCAGGGCCCGCGTCCGCCTGACAGCACGGCCGGCTTATCGCGAGTACGGCGCCACCGAGGCCGATCGCCGCTTGGTGTGGCGAGATAAACTCCATCACCTTTGCAGAGGTGGAGAACACAGACTAGTGCTAAGTTGCAGGTAGAACAGTGATTAAGGATACTGGCTTAAAACCCGGAGGCAGCCAGTTTGAGTCCCAGGAAGAACCCTCTTACTGCCCTTCTGTGAGCAACTTGAGGAAGAATTGGCCATTTCTAAAAACAGGTAAAAGCTTTGCCTGGGAACAAAATTGTGCCATGAAAGAATTTACGATTCTCCTTGATACTTAATATGCAGTCATTAAGTCACATCGGTGGACAACTGAGTATTCAGCATACCATATAAATGAAGTGTGATGCACATATACGTGTGTGTGTGTGTGTGTGTGTGTGATAGAACGTGATATATGTTATGTATACATATCAAGACTGGACCAGCTGTTGATGGATGGATGGAAGTTGTTTCCTCAGTTCAAGANTATTAAGTCACATCGGTGGACAGCTGAGTATTCAGCATACCATATAAATGAAGTGTGATGCACATATACGTGTGTGTGTGTGTGTGTGTGTGTGTGTGTGTGTGTGTGTGATAGAACGTGATATATGTTATGTATACATATCAAGACTGGACCAGCTGTTGNCATTAAGTCACATCGGTGGACAACTGAGTATTCAGCATACCATATAAATGAAGTGTGATGCACATATACGTGTGTGTGTGTGTGTGTGTGTGTGATAGAACGTGATATATGTTATGTATACATATCAAGACTGGACCAGCTGTTGATGGATGGATGGAAGTTGTTTCCTCAGTTCAAGATAACTTGGTGCTGTATTTTCCACCTATGCACAGTTAAAATCAGCTTTTCATTTTATGCCTTTGATATGATGTTTGTGCAATATGAAAGAGGGTGGAAACCCGAATGTGTTAGTGGAAGCGAAGCTGTTTGTACGTTTGTTTTCAGCAGCGGCCTACAAGGTCTCGGATCGCGGTGCCCGTTTCCCTTCTGTGGACCAGAGAGCGGATCGGTTCCTGCTGCATGTGTTGGAGTTGGAGTTACGCAGGGGCCTGGGGTTTATTGGCATCGCCATGCAGCATGTGCCGTCAGCAAGCTTTGTCGTGTGAATCTCACATTTGGCCTGTCGCTCCGTGTCATGCGCGGGGGTCTTCTTCACCAGCTCCGAGTCTCTTCCTCATATCCCCCAGCAACATTTCACACGCCCCACATCTCTTTGTTTGTTCTTCACCTCCAGCTAACAAGTTGTCCGGGGACCAGCGAGTCTCCAGTCAGACGAACAAAAACCGCACACCTCAGCCACCGAAGGCCAGCTGGTGCTTCCGTTGTCGCTTACTCCTTAAACGTGGACGCGAGGCAGCCGGAGCAGCGCCCGCCATACATTTCAAACAATCTCATTTAGAAACCACTGAATGCAACCATGAAGTATGTAAACACCAACAGCTCCGAAATATATGGATTAAAGAGAAAGTGGATTACGGGAGCATCCGCAGATAGTCCTCGACGTCTCTGCCAAGGCCTTTAGAAATGTGAGAAACATCTGCTCGGGCTTAAGGACGGATGAAAACACGGCAAATGCGAGCACATATCTCTGCAAAGGCGTTGGGAACAAGCGCGGTGATATCAAACAACGCGGCCTGATTAAAAGCCTTTCCTAGTTAGGATCCCATAACGTCTCCTGCGCTATAGAATCCCATTACATGGCTGTTCTTCCCTGCAAAATGCTCCTCCATGTCCACCTTAAGTCAATACCCCGCCTGATGAAGGAAAGGATTGAAGTTTGATTTCTTGTTAAGGGAGCGAGGCGGTTACCGTGAGCCGTAAATTGAATCTTGTTTGATTTAAGCAACTCTTTGGTTGTAGAGATGTGCTGCACGGGCTTCTCCTGCGTTTCGAGAACAGTGCTGTGGTGTTCGCTGGGGATGGGGCACCCTGAAGGCAGAGACCCGTTGGGCACGTGCCACTGCTCTTGTGCACGGTGACTTTTTCCCTTCATTACCGCCGCGTTGCCTAGCCCAGTGGATCTATGGGCCGCGCGCTTCGAATCACACCTTCGCCGCACTTGCTGTCATTTGTTTTCCACCTGCGTTTGTGTTCCGTGCCTGATTTTAATTTAATTTGGCAAAATCCCCCTGGACCCCAATTAAATTTGCACAGTTCTCAGGTGTAAAATTTAAGAAAGCTCATACTTAAAAGGTATCAATTTCATTGATGTAGCTAAACTAACACATTTTGTCAGATATTGTGTCCCACCCCCCCCCCCCTTATCTTCCAGACCTTTTCTACACGCAACCCGGTTGAGCTGGTCACTGCCAGACATGCAGTGCCAGATCGGTCAAGACTCGTAATGCCCACTGACACAGATCAGTAAGAGTCCTGAGACAAGCCACACCAGGTACCAATCTTATCTTGCAGGTGTTTTGATGAGTGATCCTAACCAATTCGTGGACCTCATGTTGTGGGTTCGCGGCAGCACGGCTGCAATCGGGGCTCTTCCCAGCCCCTCAGCCTCTACGCAGCTTTCCGATTGTGGAGAACCTCCATTCCTGTTGCTCCTCATCATCGTTTCTTTCTGCTTTCTTTTGTGTATTTTTATCAGCTGCAAACATTATGATGGAATTATAATAATTACCAATAGCCCTGTATTATAACTATTTTTTCCGACAAGGGGTAACAAGACCAATCCTGTAGACGACTATTAAAAATGTTGCTTTTATGGTTGTTTAATAGCTGCAGTTAATTACCTTTCCCAAACGTACAGAAGTTCCCTGTCAGGGATTTGAAACGCCACAATTTTTATCGCTACGTCAGTTAATTCCATTCTGGTGCAACAAAATTTAAAAAAGATCCTTATAGATCATTAAATCTCTGCTTTAAGAGCCAAACGTAGAGCTTCATCTGACATGCAGTGGAGTGTGTTGTAAAGCAGAGTCTCGACAGCTACGGCGAAGGCTAATAAATGTGCATATTTCCCCCGAGCGACAGCCACATTCTCCAGAAATCCCTAATCCCTCCTGACTGCACTGGAGGTCCCAGGACTGCATCACTGCTGTAGCACCATAGCCAGCAGGTCCCGCAGTCCTGGTGGTATATATGCAAATTGCATTTCACTCACCTGGCGGAAGTGCCGTTCCAGGGTGACGTATACGACTAAAACATTCAGATGCTTGATGGGCACTTTCTTCTGCACCTGTGTCCGAGGTGTTTAACCAAAACTGCGACGGCGCGTTTGTAAAGGGATGGATGGATGGATGGATAGATGGATATTGTTATTTTGTGTGTGTATGTATTGTACAACACCCTGTGATGGTCTGAGAGAGGCTTCAGCCACATGACCCTGTCCAGAAACAAGCAGTTGAAGATGATGGATGGATGGATGGATGGTATTATACCTTACGTGTTTATATATATCTTTAAAGTCAGCTTTTCAGTGTGTGCCTCTGTACATGGCACCCAACTTGCAGGAGTGACCCCAGAACCCTGTAACCCGACAGCGTAAGCAAGTGCGTGACACTTATAGCTGTGTAATATTCTGAGGGGGCTTTATATGGCCAGTGTGGGCAGCATAACAGTTTTGGTACCAGAATTCTGTCATGCTGGTCCACCTTTTTGACAACGGAATCGTCACTGATGGCCGTCGAATGGTTTTCACTTTTCTCATTCAGTTCCAGAGCCCCACGTCCTTCGCTATATCTGTTTCCACGTCTGTGAGCGCCACGCAGCTCCTGAGGCGAATTCGCCGCAGTGTTCCTCAGATGAACAGCGGCAGGTGTAAACAATTGCCTTTGATTTTCTCGCCTTCTCACTATTTCTGGCTACATTTTCTCTGTCGCTCTGTCTCGTGCACTTTAGCGTGGTGCAGCATGATGGTCGGCACCTTTTGATCTCAGAGCACGGGGTGCAAAGGGAGATGTAAACATCCCGCACGTGTCACAGTCCACAGCTGCCAGCTGGGGAAGCGGCGGTTGGGTTTTTGAGTGAGTCGCTTGCACATCGTAAGCCCGTGTCCGGCTGGGTAACCGGACAGAACACCGGCGGCGCGATGGCGGAGATAGAGGATGAGTCAGATGTGATGGGCTTTGGGCTATGGCCGCATGTTGGCGCTTAGTCCTCTGGTATCACTGCCCAGACAGTCTCCCCTCATCCAGCCATTCCTGCCTCCCCCCCCGCCCCCCACAGAGGCCCAGAGGTGCTCACCTTCCAACTGGCATGTCGCAGTTTCACACGCCCTCAAAAGGGCTCCTTTAAGCAGCAAGCCGTGTTTCGTTCCCCCACCCCAAGACACCCAATACTGTGATCTAGACATAATCCCTCACAGCACTGCAATAAGGGCTCTCAGAAAGTGTGCTGGAGATTACTGACTGTTTTGGCATTTATCTTATCCAGCTCGGAGAGTAAATACATCACCCTGGGAAATGGGGTAAAATGTGACATAGGCTTGTCACACACTCTAAAAGGGATTTCTCTCTATGAAGTGGGGGACATGTTTACGTTTTGTTTTGACGTCCGCACTGCCAGTTACTAAAGCCGTGCTATTATATTTTGTCTCGAATGTGAGAAAGTTGCACTTGGGACCGTTACCTTTTCTTACGTCTTTTTCATCTTCGTTTCATCACTATTTGCCCGCAGGAGTTTCTCAAAAATATTGGCGGTAGTTGCTGGTCAGGGCCCTGCACACTTATGTATGATTCGTACATTAAGCTGCTTACGGTTATTTAGCCATTAATACAGACGGGCAGTTCTTACTTTCTCAGGGGTTACTACAGCATGAGCAGCAAACAGAACCCCAGACCTTCCAGCTTCAAGGTCACACTTCTAACAACTACATTACATTTACTATGCTGGCTGCGTCTATGGTCTGCAGCGCAGTATCTATGGTTACAGCACGGTGTTGTTAGGAAGCTATTTACTTTTTAAATAATAAACCATGTGTACCCCGCATAGTCTAATGCCTGTGATTCCGGGAGAGACTCTGGACAAGGCAAGCAGTTATTAATAATGCCTGGATGAGTGAGTTTTAGAAAAACGTATCACGTTGACACTGTATGTACGAAAAAGGCACATTAGACTTCAGTCTACATCAGCGGATTGAGCGACACGAGGCTCTAAAAAGTGTTGTGAAGAATCGGGAAATTAGTAACTGCTTTGGGTATTAATGACAGTAGCGGGTCAGTAATGCCCAGTGCCAACGATACCCATCACAGACTCAGAGTAGAAATAAGCGTGAGTGATGCTGTTGTAAGCGAGTGGAGGTTTTACTTTGAACAACAAGGACTTTTAAAAACAACTCCGGGGAAAAACTGTGGAAAAGCACCGGTCAAGTGTAGCCGCTCTCAAACGCACCGGCTATCCCTGTGAGTAAAGTCAGCCTTTGACAGGCAGACTGGAAATCGTGCCAGAATAGGTTAGGCGACCGAAAATGATGGTGATAAATAGAGGAAATGTTCCTGCTTAAGTCTGTGAAAGAGCTACAGTCGGGACGATGACTCACTTTCCTGCCCATGAACTGCCTCCATCAAACGTGAGGTTTTTCCAACATGCACACTTTTTCCGTTTAAGTTTTTTTTTTAACCTATGTTTTCAATTGTCGTCTATTTCCAGAAGTTTGTTCTTACAGGCCAAATGTCACCTGCATTTCCATAGCTGCTCATTAGTTAAGAGAAATTCAGCTCATTTCAAAGTTTGAGTCTCAGTGATCAGCAAGAAGATAACAGACGTGCGTGTTTGTGAGATAAATCGGTTAACAATGCTTATTACTTGGATGACATTTTTTTTCAGCCATTTAATTTTTTTATAGCTGGATTTGAGATGTTTACAGAACCTGCCGAGTGAATAACATCTCCTTTATTACGCTTTCATTGACTGCATAGATAATAAAGCAAACTGAAAGTGGACAGATGCTGGCAAACGTTGCAAAGGTTGTTTAGCAATAAATAAGTTAAAGATTTAATAAAAATGGAAAATAAAAAATTAAAATTGATCTGATGGCCCAGCATTCTGTGCAGTTTTCCCTGCCTCCCACAACAGCCCATTTGGATGAACTGCTGATGAAAACAGAACAAATTAATGAAATGTAGTATCATTTAAAATTAAAATCAATTTTAAAATCAAAAATTCACAACTGTGCAGTGTCTCAAAAAAATTATACACACTTTAATGTACAAAAAGACGAACTGTATATAATTTATATGTTTGGTGTGTAAAGGCAGAAGAGTTTGTGATAAATGTCGAGTTCGGCTAAAGTTTCACACTGGCAAATTCAGCCCAAAGTGCCCAATTTCAGCAACATCCGTCAAATGTTTGTGCTTTTTTTTTTTTACCCACTGTGTATTTTTAAAAAGCTCGGAGGGTGGTGGTTGAACACTTGCTGCAGGTCCTGCATCTGTCCACCAGCCCCTGGCAACGTGCTAGTGTGTTCCGCTGCCGTCCGGCCTTTCCGTCAGGACCCCCGGCTAATGACGCATCACTGTACCGACTCACAGCCGCTGCCCCCTCTGTCTTATTCCCTCTGTCTCTAAAGCGTGCTGTGCTGGACAACCACAGATTTCTCGGGTCCGGGGTGCTGGACGACCCTCTCTCTCTCTCTCTCTCTCTCTCTCTCTCTGTCTCTCACACACACACTGTATCTTCACCTGTCAGAACAGGGTGACAGGTGGCTCTGTGTTTATTGTATTCCCTGTACCCTGCGTCACCTCAGCACAACTCACTTTTCCTTGCCTTGCTCTGTGTGTGTGTGTGTGTGTGTGTGTGTGTGTGTGTGTTGCTGTCACTGTCCATCTCTTCTGCCCACTCTACATGCCTGTCACTGTCCATCTCTCTACCGTGCCTGGATCTGACTGCATGACATCCACCCGAAACCATGTAGAGACTCTGGAAAATACTGAGCTGTTATTAGTTATTGCTCTGTGTGACAGTCACGAGTTACTGTGAGTTAGTGGTCACGTTTGACCCGCACTCATGTTCCACCTGTATTTATTTAGCTGATTCTGTGTTCCACAGAGGCTTGTAGTGTTAAGCCTCTTGCCCTGATGTACACATTTGTAAGGGGTCATTTTTACCGCATCAGTTGATGCTTAGTGCCCTGAACAAGGGCGGCCTACTGCAGCCCGAGTGGCCCTGTGTAATGCGACTCTACCCGCAGCGCCACCTGCTGCATCCGCGTACCGTTAGCCTGTCCTTGCAGCTGTCAGTTGTTGTGAAATGGAAGGAAAAGCGCTGAGAAATGTCAGAAAACCTGACTGCTGAACGACGCGTTTTACTGGCCGGTTCTTTGTCCCACGCCTGACCCCTCCCACTTATGGCAATGAGCCTCTGACTCCTCCCACCAGCACCAACGTGCGTGATCGCAGGTACCTGTCCGCTCATCAGATTCTCTATCAGCAGGGAAATTACTTCATGACACGTTTTGGTTGATTCGCCTTTTAATTTAGTTTTGCATTTTCCACGTTGAAAATGTGCCGGATAGTAAACGGTTTTTAAACGGTAAAATAAAAAGGCGACATATGAAGCGGCAGCAGATGAAGGATTCACTCGAGTATTATTTCAGTACAATCTCTCCCTTGTCTGTGTTTTTCTTTTCATTTTTCAGTCTTATCATTACAAATAAATGTATATATAGCAGGAAAGCACATAGAATTGGAAACCTCTGAACACCACAGTCACTTCAGTTTATTTTTCTCATGTAGCTGTAAAAATAGGCTACAATAAAAGAATAATTGATGAGTGAATGCAATGCTGCTGGAAAAAGCTAATAGCGGGAAGAATTATTCATCGGCAGCATTAATGGCATAAAGCAAATTAGGTTTGCCATTATTTCATTTTTCAGTGGTGGCAGCTTAAACTATTGAAGACAAGTGTGCTTTGTGATAATAAATGCTCTGTTAAAAAAGGCTGTAGCGCTACAGAAAAACTGAACATTAGTGGAAATGATTTAATTCACCCAATCAGTGTGCAGGTTCTGGAAACGTCTCAAAGAGCGACACGTTCCTCAAAAGCTCGGCGTTTCCCCCGAACCTTGCAGCCGCTGCGGTGAACCATAACTGATCCACTATTAAGCGGAAGACCTCGATTAAAAATACGGCGTTCGCCACCAGCGCGCGGTAATTTAGTGCTACATTTCTTGCGAGATGGCGAAACTGATAATATTTATCACCTTTATAACATTTCAACTAAGAAATAATCCCTGTAAGTGTTGGGGTTAAAGGTTCACAGAGAGTGTTTAGATGCTTTTTACCTAACTGTGCGAATAATGACTCGCACGTTGTCTTGTCATTTATGAGTCCCGAGTTTTATTAGTATTAAGTTCTGCACCAACTTTGTCGCCACTGTTTTTTCTATAACTGTTTGACAGTCAAACTGTGACTCTAGATCAGGTTCACATCCCACTGCCTGCTGTGGCTCCCTTGACCGAGGTTCTCACCTTGAATTGGGCCAGCAAAAATGACCCTGCAGTGTAAATGGGTAGATCAGGGTACGCAGTTTTGAAGAAAAATCAGGGAAATGAATAAATATTTAGTGACGCTTTACAGAGATTCGGTTTCTGAGTGGTTGCATTCCAGCGTGAGGACCGGGTGTTCGCTCGGATGAAGTGTGTTTTTGTCACCTCCTGGTGTGTCTATGTGTTTAAGTGCTCGCTGAGGGTCCAGCCAGCCGGCAGCCATTGTGGGGTTTCGCGATGCAATCTTCATCGTAGTTGCTGAAGAGAGAACCAGTATTCAGCCACGCAGCCCTGGATTCTGTGTCTCCCCCCCCCGAGAAAAATCCCTGCGCTACAGTGAAGTTACACTAATACCAGCGTATCCGTTTTCAGCGAGGTTTAATGTGGCGGTGTTGGACAAACTCACTGTTTTTCCACCGTGGTATCTGTTTCTAAAGCTCTTCATCTCCTGCCGATGCACATTTTGTTTACAAGGAGATTTGTGTCACTTTGGAGGAAAGTGTCTGTTGAATGAATAAATGTAAATGTAAACTTACTGAACAGCCAGCTGTGTTTTTCTTCCCATTTCTCTCTTCCTCTTTCCATCTTCACCCCCCCCTTGTCCTCCTCCTTTCCTTCTCCCTCTCAGCTCCCACTCTCTCTCTTTTCAGCCCCCTGTCTTTCTCGCTCAAAAGCAAACTGCATTATGAGTAATTTCATAGAATGAGCGGCACAGTGGGGACGTGGGTGAACTCCAAAGTCTTATTAGCTGGTCTAGATTAAAATAAAAAAAAAAATTCTATACTGTAAACCCTGGTTTTACGTGTGACTAATGTGTGTAGGGCGGCATGGTGACGCAGTGGGTATCACTGGCACCTCACGGCTCCTGGGCTCTGGATTCAGACGTGGCTTCAAGTCAGGCTCATTCTGTGTGGAGTTAGCCTGATCTCCCCCCCACGTTTTTCCTCTCTCAGCCCAACGGTATGTGTTTCCAGTGAGCTATATAAACTGCCTTTTGGGGGTGTATGTGTGGGCGAATAAGGGTGTATGGTGTCATCCTGGGGTCTCGCCTGCCTCGTGGCCTCTATCTTCAACTCTGCATTTGTTGTTTCTTTAAATAATTCTCGAAAATGCTTATGCTGTGCTTTCTGAATAGTTGCATGTAGATGATTGTGTTCATATCCCAGCCTCTAAGTGAGACCCAACAGGGACATAAACAGGCGCAGTGTGATGAAGTATGAGAATTACGGCGAGGAGAGGAGGACAGCTCTTCTAGCAGCTCGACGCGGTCGGGGGGAACTGAGCCTAAAACCGCATTAACCATTTCAGAGGTGTTGAGGAAACACGGTCAGTTCCCAGCAGGCAGGCGGTGCTTTTCCGTGGGCGAGCAGAACAAAACATAGGGCTTCTGCAGCCATCGCCGGTGTCATCCTGAACGGTCACGTGACCTCTGTGTGCACCATGGTAACCGCGGTACATCACCCGCCGTCAAACGGGCCTTTAATTAGTGGAACAGCTTTTATGGACTACAGCTTCTGATCTCATTTAAGACCTACTTAATGCTATTAAAACACTTCACATTTGTTCAGCGCATTTGTTGTAAAGTTCAGTTTGTGTGGCACATAGCTGGTCGAGTGGAGCTCACTTCACACTGGCTATCCTCTGCAGGGGGACCACCGTTCCTCCCTGATCACTGACCCTCACTGACCACTGACCGTCACAGACTATTGACCGCAAGTCCTTCCTGACCATTGACCCTCGCTTACTACTGACCACTGACCCTCGCTGATCACCGATCCACACCGACCACTGACCCCCATTCTGCACTTCCCCAAATCAGCACTGACTGTCAATCCGCACACACCAAACCTCCAACTGACCGCTGTCCCACACCAGACCTGTTTGGACAGTGACCGTTGCTCACAATGACCACAACCTGCTCACCTTTACCGATTCTCCACCTCACTGCACTGACTGCACCTGTGCGGGTCTATTCCTCAGTATCCAGAACAACCCACGTGAGTGACACGCTGCTAATACACACCGATCTTTTAAAGCACCAGCTGACTTTATTCCTAAACAAAACGTAGATCCACCTCTGTACTGGTACAGGGACACACTGGCAGGTGTCACATGACCCGCTGCACTTGACAATTTCATCACCTCCTTTATCTTCCCGTCCCTCCGCTCCTGCCGCTTGAGCGGTCACGCTAACAGGTCTGCCGTCTCTCTCTGCCAGATGAAGCCGTAATTGCATTTTGAGGAGGCGCAAATTTGAGCTCTAAAAAAAAAAAAAACAATTCAATAAAAAACTGAAGAAAGCATGTATTTTTTTCATGGCCTATTTGTGAATGAGATGTCGAGCACAGTGCCCCCCATGACGGTGGTTAGCCGGCGTGGGCCTCTCTGCGTTGCGCGAGGAAATGAGCTCTTTGATGCTCTCCCAGATGATGCCTCAGCCCCTATTACCGTGCTGCTTGCCATATTTAAAATCAAATTAGCTGAAAAGCAGCGACTCAAAGCCCCTAAATCCTGGAGACAGGGAAGGCGCTGATGGGTCCGGTGCGGCGCCGCAGCTCCAGATGGGAATCGGTGGAAACACCCCCCCCCCCCCCCCCCCCCCCCCCCCCTTTTTTTTTCT